>JAUMHH010154027.1:7836-18776 GCA_032359455.1 Chlamys rubida | reverse complement strand
TAAACTTTAATTTTGACAAGCTTCGCTACTGTTAAAGGGTTGAGAGCACAAGGATGTGCACCGGAACGAACAAGGGATATATATGATATATATACATACCTAGGCTAGCTAAGCTAACTAAGGGGAACATGCATTTGAGGGTAAATATTTTGTTCACATTAAATACACTGGACAACCCCTTGGAGAAAATGAATTCGTATTCAATAATAATTAACATTTATGTCAATATAAAGTATTAAAGACTCACTATAACTTAGAGGCTTCTCGAGTCAACAACCAGACACATTGTTTTATTATTACAACTATCAAAAAAATACATGATTAAAACAAATACAAGTTCAATTTAATGCATGGCTTAATCCAATACATTATCAAAATATATTACATTATCACAAATAAGAAATAATTAAAATAGAATTACACCCAATGCAGAATCAAAACAATTACACAAGGATAATTAATTACAACTGATTAATAAGCAAAGCTTATGCATATAAACACAGCTAATTACTGCATAAACATAAGCAAAACTGATACAAAATAACAACTATTGCATGTAATATAAAACCACAAACACTATTCTCGGTTAAAGAGAGTTATGTGGTAACACGATACCTGCTACGTTTGAATTAGCCTCGGTCATCTGTCATCCAATATAGAAGCAATTACCTGTCTGTGTTGACAGCTATATCGGTCAGGGCGTCAATCTGTGTTCTATTTAGTGTGGGTTGATTTACTGCGGGATCAGGAAAGTGCAGTGTATACACAATCAAAACAAAAGTATTCATTTAAGAGCCTGTCGAAGAATACATTTATTCAAAATCGAATAAGATTAATTTAAAAGTTATAAATAACCATGAATAAATACAATAGTGCAATTATAATGCATATATCATAACACCATCACAATATATAGTTAATAATGTATTCAATATCGTGAGTTGAAAGATAAGATTAATAAAAGTCATGCCCTCCTTCCATCCCGTCATGAGACACCTCTTGTTTACCCCACTGAGTTGATACCTAACCTACGTCTGAAGATTTACCCACCACAATTCATTGATTCATTGATTCTCCTGGTAAACGATCAATTATAATATTATCTATTATGGAGTGTTTATCAAAAGCAGCCTTCGGCTCCCAGCCAGCCGAAGGAATAGCTACAACAGCAGCACAAAGGTTCCATAGTTTAAGTTTTCTTCTGTTTTGTTTGCTATGATAAAGGTGTCGATAGCCTTTCTATGTATAGGGACAAACTAACGCAGACAACCATCAAACAGTCACAGAATTAACAGGTTTCATAACAAGAACATAATTTGCTCGCACAGTAAGTAACATCACATAAGTTCATAACAATTTACATAAACTATATGACCATCAGATCATTATGGCAACCATACGTTAAGTGTAGATTTTCGGTATAATGTCATGAGTACGTACTTTAGCATTAAGCATTTATTCAGACAACTTTGATTCTTCGAACAGGCTGTTGTGTACCGATTCAATCGTTGTATGTACAATCTAATATGTGAAGTCTTATATTATGCGAGGATGAACGATTCTAATATGTTGGCAGGCTGTTTTGAACGATCGTCATATATGTATTATAAGTGTTGTCAGAGGTAGTGTTAATACAGTCAGCGTTATAGCCGTACTGGAAGTGACTTTCTAGAAACGATTCTAGTGTCTTCAATTTTTGGGTCCATATTTATAAAATAATAATAAAAAACTGAAGGACAAATGATGTGTCAGTAGGTATATCAATAAACATCTATACTTTCATTAGAAATCGAGAAATGGACAAGTGTATTATCCCCTACCCCTTCACCATTCTTAACCTATAACTACATTCTATAAATACAACATGATCTGTTGAAGTACTCTTCCCCTAAACTCGACGAAAAAAGTAGTCGAATAAACAATTTCTCATCGTGAAATTATCACAATCAATGTGAGAGTTTATCCTCTATCTAGTAGTGTGATATTTATTTGGAGCTCTTCGGAAGCTTTTCATAGAATTGTATTTTCCATGAATCGGCAGTGTCATAAAATGTATCTTACTGTGATAAGTATGGTAATCATTGAAGCAAGGAAAGCGAAATAGGTAAACAAGTCAAATATTCGAAATGAAACAATGTTGGAAGGACACTAGTTCAATTTAAACAAGGTAAGTCTACATCGATAATAGTTTTAAACGTCAGTTGTACAGCTGGGTGATCATTGTCTTCAAGACTCGTCGACTGGGTCTTCGAAGTGTAATCAACATTGCCGAACAAACAGGCGTTACTTGTTAAGTAATTGCAGACACGTATTTGTATGTTGGCAACAGCTTTGTCAGCTGGCGCTACTAAACATTAATCCTAGACTAAACGTCTGGAGTTTTAACACTCTAATGTGAGTTTACTCCATTCGGGAAGAACAACAACAACAATCGGGATTTTTTATTCTGAATATCATTCAGTTTGAGCAGGATACTTCAAAGGGAATTTTGCGTTTATTCGGTAGCACAAGGATCAATGCAAGCACATATAATACGAAATATAATTTTAGGGAATGGGAAACATTTGTTTAAAAGTTGGCTTGTATTTGGTAGTTAATTTAATGCCGTGTTGTCAAGAAAGATAAATCATACAGTACATATTTAATTATTTTTACGTCAAAATGTGAAAACAAAATAAACAAAATACAAGCAATTCTAACTGAGAAATGTTGCACGTTGTGAAACAGAAGCGGTATCTACCTTAAACGTTCCTTTCTGTTACGGAGGCAACAAAAACCAACACAAAACGTGCTGAATTGACTTAGGAAAATAACCAAGAAGATTTATATTCCTATCATTATTAAATGTACATGCAGCAGAATTCTTTGTTATACAACAATCATGATCCGGTTGTATTAAAGAGAGAGAGCGGTGACGTTAGACACATTCATGACTGGCACTCCCAGTGTTTTAGACACGTGTGAAGTGCTTTATGGCCTGACAGGTAGTAGGGATGTACAGTGTTTACACCAGGCTACTATACTACTGACCGATAGGCTACTATACTACTGACAGACGGGCCACACCGGGACACACTCTCTTCTGGTTAGCTCAGCATTGTATCATAAAATAACAACACGCTCAAGCATGAAGGGCACTTGTTTTCATATCATCCTTGTGACTCGACTCGTGAGAAAGCACTGTCACTACAATTAACTCGACTCGTGAGAAAGCACTGTCACTACAATTAACTCGACTCGTGAGAAAGCACTGTCACTACAATTAACTCGAACGCATTCACATTATGAAATAAAGATGATGCGACCGTTACAGTATTTCCAATTTGAAAATAGGTATATTGACCATTGCCACTATGTGTTAAATTGATTTAAGTGTATTTAATGGTTCATGTAAAAGTTCGTCAGAACACTATCTTCATGACTTCTTTGTGAAAGGTCTGCAAGCTGAAAATATAGAAATAGTACAACAAACTTAAATAAATTAATTCATTTATAAAAAAATCGAAAACTGATAATCTTCCAGCAAAATTGCTTCTCTCATTTTCGATAACATTTAGAAATTACTTCACATTGATTTTAGCAAATATCGGATGCAGTAATGAAAGTTTCATATGGACATACTTCTGCACTGCCTGTGAACACCAAAGCAAGGAACCATACATGACCAGGAATGATAAACAATGCCGTATACGACCTAATATCGCCTTTGAAGTAAATAAAGGTACAAGAACAGTAACTCGGTGTCCTATGCGTCTAGCTTTGTAGGGTTTATGTCCCTTATCACAGGGAGAGCGATATGACACGAGTGTAAAACCCAGAATAAGTGGGAAAACCGGAGAGTAGGTGACTCATATACACCACACATGTATATACCATAAACTTTGATCAAGTTTGTCTTTGACCGCAAAATTGTACAATAAGATTGTTATCATTTTAAAAAATTGGAGATGAATCAAACCTTATCATTATTCGGTAGGCGACCAATTAATATAACAGCAAACCATATATATTCGTTATATATATGTATAATCCTTTTATGAATCAAATCAAATGATATATATTTAACAAAATCCGATAACATTGATAAAGATACAGGTAATAATGCTATGGTTGCAGACTATAAGAATACTGAACGGCCCAGGGTCACCTGACTTTTCAGTTAGGAGTTCTTAATTTCCCTTAAAAACGATATCATTGATAATAGGTCATTGCAGGTGAAATAATTTAATGAAAGTTCGTCCTGTCACTGGCCTGTTATAAAACAGATTGTATTCAAAAGTAAATCCCAACGTTTATATTACAATACAGACTCAATTTAAACACAATAAAGGCCACCATGATATATAAATGAAATTAATGGTGAGATCTGTGGCGAGTTCGGTGACAAGATTTCCCTGTAGACTGCAGGCATGCAACAAACAGTGTCCCCCTTCAGACCGATTATATCAGGCTAAAACTATTGATGAGCTTATCAGGTGTTAACAAAATATATCCATGTCTTTCAAGTTCAACTTTAGATATATCGGCAATATGCTATTTTTAAATACAAAGCATGTTTTGACCCCGTCGAGCGTATATACCCTCCTAATCTATAAAAAGGAAAACACAGACTCCTCTTCTTCAGCCGCTTTCCTCTATCTTTACTTACTACAAAGCTGGTCGGTAGGCGGAACGATTTAGATCTTTACTTACTACTAAGCTGGTCGGTAGGCGGAACGATTTAGATCTTTACTTACTACTAAGCTGGTCGGTAGGCGAAACGATTTAGATCTTTCCTTACTTCTAAGCTGGTCGGTAGGCGGAACGATTTCGATCTTTACTTACTACTAAACTGGTCGGTAGGCGGAACGATTTCGATCTTTACTTAAAACTAAGCTGGTCGGTAGGCGAAACGATTTCGATCTTTCCTTACTACTAAGCTGGTCGGTAGGAGAAACGATTTCGATCTTTGCTTACTACTAAGCTGGTCGGTAGGAGAAACGATTTCGATCTTTGCTTACTACTAAGCTGGTCGGTAGGCGAAACGATTTCGATCTTTCCTTACTTCTAAGCTGGTCGGTAGGTGGAACGATTTCGATCTTTACTTACTACTAAGCTGGTCGGTAGGTGGAACGATTTCTATCTTTACTTACTACTAAGCTGGTCGGTAGGCGGAACGATTTCTATCTTTACTTACTACTAAGCTGGTCGGTAGGCGGAACGATTTCGTTCTTTACTTACTACTAAGCTGGTCGGTAGGCGGAACGATTTCGATTTTTCGATCGTGAACCTTTGCTTTTTTGATAGTAAAATCCTGCCTAGCCTATTATAAGGTTTTTACATGTTGCATTTTTTCGTTATTAAAGAGCTTGCTCAGAATATCATTCCTGAGAGATGTCGACCTACTGACGGAAAATCTTAAACAGGGCTTCAAACAAGCAGTTTGGTAAAGACTGGACAAGTTGTATGGTCGCCATCATCATCTGTTTGGGAGATTGTTATTAAATGGTGTGATATGATGGTCGATGTTTCCGAATATGTTCATTGGTGTGTCCTGTTGATTCGTTGTCACTACCCGGTTTTTGCTAATATGACATGACATACTTGGATATGACCTTGATTTACATTGCCGGTGCCGTCGGTGGAGCAAAAGACGCGTACCCTCCCAAAACGTCTGGTCTTATTATCCTTGAATTTTCTCGTGTTCCTATTTTTGTCCTGATTTTATCGATTTTGAGTTCGAGTTACGGTTTCTGTGATAAGTCTACTTCGCTATTCTCTTGCTGTTCTTTTTGAAGATTATTTTCCAATATCCATATCTTTATTAATTTCTGTTTTTGGAATTTGGTACATTTGCTCTGTAAAGGTTTACCGTTAAATATTTAAAATGAAGCATCATTGAAATGAAACAAAATCTTCATCTTTAAAACACAAGGACAAATAAGAGAGTCATACGTTATTCGGAATAAAACGACAGTAATTAAGTAGCCGTAAAATCAAAACAGACCACATCACGATTCCCAAAACAACAAAAGGAAAAGTAATCACGGATCCCTACCAAACAATTAAAAAAGCCATCACCAATCCCTACCAAGCAAAAATATAGACATCACGAATCCCTAGAAACAAAACGAAAGACATCACGAATCCCTACAAAACAGGAAAGACATGACGGATCCCTACAAAACAGGAAAGACATGACGGATCCCTACAAAACAGGAAAGACATGACGGATCGCTACATAATCGGAAGCGAGAGTATGTTATCCAAAACGGTAAGTGTTTTATTATCAGGTGTGGCCTCCGTCATTATGTTTACAGTAGAATGAAGGAAAAGTACTTTTGTTACCAACCACAATTAACAAGTCTTTAATAAAAAAAAAATCGTCACTTTGGGTTGGTGATAAAGGACTGCAAGGGGTTTTGTGGAACCTGTGTGTGGTAGTTTTCTGTTTAACTTGGGTCGTTATTTAAAAAGAGTTCGCATGAAACCATGCTCATTGTATTGATACATACTCGTTCTTAGAAAGAAACAGTGATGAGATGTAAATATCGTCAAGCATTTTCGTGTATGAGACTTTTTTTTCTCATTTTTTAACACTGTGTATGTTCTCATATATTATTGTCTTTTTAATATTGCTCAATTGGATTAGCACCGACAGCGTTTTATAGTGAAAACTAAACATGCACTGAAAGATGGTGACGTCAGAAGTGTTTTCTGTACCTACTCGTAAATATATGAAATATTTAACGCATAAGAATTTGCAAATTAGAAGACATTTGTGATGAGGTATATATACATAAGTATTTCTGGTTGTTTAGTGTGATAAAAGTCGTAATAATGTACAGGTAGGAAGTAGTAGGAGAGGTGAAAAGAAATGAAGTCATCGATATTCAGAAGAAATCTTTTAGTAATTGATCCTGACGAGTGTACAATAAAGTACACTAATCATTGGTTTACACTTGTCATTGTGAGGTTTTAATGAATTCCCAATAGACATCACATTCCGGTATGGTTCCACTGCCGTCCTCTTGTCATGCAGACTTTCTCATGGCGACTCATTCAGTGTATACAATAACGGTTTGTGAAAACTGATTGAAAAATACCGACACATAATGTACGGAATGGCGATGACGAGATTTTGATGGATTTTTACGTCATTGTTGTTTGTGGTACCTGCTCTCCGTATTGTAGGCGGTAATGATGTGCTCCCTTCCCATGGTTTAGCGTGAGAACAGTCCGGCCGGGCCACTAAATCACACAACAACCAGTCCTGTTTACCATGTCAATTCGGGGGGCTTTCAATTGTGTAATTATTCTAGATTTTAAATGTAATCGTGTGTATAGAAAGCAAAGCTTGCACCCACGACTTCAAAGCTCCACGGTAAATCCGCGAGTAAGACACACGTGGTATTATGTGAAATCTTATCAATTGACATGACTATAGATGTGAGCCACTTATACCTCGGGACTGTATCCGATAATTACGGTACGTGTCCTTGGCCAACATTACTTTACTACTGAAGTAGATTCATCAGGGTACGGGTCTGTGGTACCATGCACTGGCGCTTGTTTGTAGTACTATACATTGGTGCTTGTTTGTGGTACCATGCACTGGCGCTTGTTTGTAGTACTATACATTGGTGCTTGTTTGTGGTACCATTCACTGGCGCTTGTCTTTTGTACCATACATTGGTGCATGTCTGTAGTGCCGTGCACTAGCGCTTATCTTTTTTACCATACATTGGTTTTTACCATACATTTGTGCTTGTCTGTAATGTCGTGCACTGGCGCTTGTCTTTTGTACCATACATTGGTGCTTGTCTGTAGAACAGTGCACTGGCGCTTGTTTGCGGTACCATAAGTCGGTGCTTGTCTGTAGTACCATACGTTAATGCTTGACCTTAGTACCATTCATTGGCGCTTGTTTGTGTTACCATGTACTGGCGCTTGTCCGTTATTCCATATATTGGCGCTTGTCTGTGGTACCATGAACTGGTGCTTGTCCACGATACAATACACTGACTTTGTCTGTGATACCAATCCATTGGCCCTTGTTTACGGTACCATCCATTTGTACTTGTCGACGACAAACTTTACTTACTGTTAATATATAGGCCCTACTCAGCCATCATTTTCCCTGTTAAAACGAGGTTACATACTCTATTTTCCTACAAATACACAATTAAAGGTTGAGAGTATTTCTAGTTCTTTTGAAAGCCTTTGTCAGTAATGTTGCATTTGTTTGGTTTGTTAGGGGTTTTACGTCCTTGCTACAGTTCAGACGAATGTCTAGGGAGACAGCGATTCTTTCCCTGAATCAGTAAAAATATAACAAATATTAAGACCTGTAACGCCGTGGATAAGCTTCCTGCTTCATAATCATGAGGTGGTGGGGATCAAATCTCCATTGCAGTGGTGATTTCTTGAAAGATATGATATAACATGTACATGTAATAAATATATTTCTGTCTTCGTATACAACTTTTTGATGTAATAAAAAAGCAAGCATCTCCAGGTCAACAAAACAATGCGGAACTCTTTTGTGTTTGAAATACAACACAGAAAACCGGAACTCTTTACATTAATGTGATACTAGCTAATACACATACAAGACAGGGTGTGCATGTGACGTCATCACTGACTGTTGTTGTTTAAAATTATGTAAATATACTACAGGTCAAAAATACAACTGAAACATCTTAACACATTTATAGTAAAGGTAAAGTTAATTTTGCCTATTTTTGTGCATTTTATTTGCATTTTGATTGAAACCAACTACATGTGCGGTGAGAAGCTTGTCTCCTTGTCTAGGGCAGTGATTGGCGTCAGCTGTGACTCAATCAGAAGCATGCCACAATATATTTATATTGGATGAAACAGTTTCTTATTACTTCGTATGTCAAATATGAGAAATTATATTTTTAGATAATGATACAATTATTTACCATTTCAAATACATTTATTAAAGGTTCCTCATATGAAGGAAGTGATTATGTCAGTACCAGACAAATATTATATTGAAAGACGTAAACAAAATTTACCGCTTTGGGCTTAAAATACGAAATAGATATTAAGTTTTATTTTCACTGGATTGGTTAAGGAAAGTTCTTTTCATAATTACACCAACGAATGAATGGTCATTGTTCGACAGTGACCAAGAAAAGGATCAATGCTTTTATCGACATTTCAACATCCTTAACTATCACGTTCTGTCTACGAGTGTCCAAATCGTACCGAACATGTATCACTCTGCCAATAACCCGACCCTGGATTCTGTTTTATTATTTTATTAGTACGCTATTTACTTTTTGTGTTATTTTACGACATTTCGGGTATTCTGTTGTGCTCTTTTAATGAAGTAACCAGAAAATGTGTCCGTGTACTTCCTTGTTAGTTTATAGAGTACAAAGGAAGCTACACTATTGTTGTATTACAAACAAGTAGTGTTATATATGACTTACTCATCGTGTACTTATGATCGTCAATTTTACAATTGTTGTTGTATATATGCATAGTATTATTATACCAAATAGCACATTTGAAGTAGCATGACAAAAATATAACAGAAAAATTTCAATTTAAAACAAAAAATATCTAAAATACGTTTTTGTATTATATTTCTTTGCTCCATTAATTAAATATCTATATATATTTGTACCAGTAACCATTTTAATTTAGAAATATAAGATAATTTACAATGGATTTTACTAAGAAGTTGTTGTAAGTAGGAAACAAATAATTATTCGTAGATTTCCCAGAAAGAAACAGAGCTTTGATGTGGTCGGTTTCCTGGGGTATGGTGATAGTTTTGACCCGACGTGTAGAAACACGGAAATACTAGTACTCAGAATGTCTTATACGTCACTCGCTGTGCCAGGACACCGGAAAACCTGATACGACAAGAAATAAAACCACAAGGGTATCAAAATCACCGATAGATTTCTGTAGTAATTAACTGTAGCTAGTGACCACAGAACTCATTCCCTCTGACGATTACAGAGCGTCACTGGTTGTCTTAATAGCAGAACAAGTAAAATTGCTATATGAAAACTGAATATTAACAGCTATAGTCACGTGGGCTTATTTACGCCGATTTTAGATGCATGTACAAGTAGATACAATAACTATATACATTATGTATAAATAGAGTGCTTTCAACATAAAGTGTGTCAACGTATCTCTACCATTGAATCTGACAAAGAAAATATGAATTTTTAACACCATTTAAAAGTTCGACGCCGTCCCATTCCACTCAGCTGAGTCAGGAGAATAGATACCACGTGGCTTAAAGGACACAATCGACAACATCTAGGTAGTCTTATTAGACATTAATTGATTTCCTCAAATTTGTTCTTTTTCTCTCTCAAAAGAACTGAACTTTTTCAAAACTAATTTCGAAATCACTGTTCAAAAGTGACCGTTTAAAATGTAAACATGTGTGATCTTGATGTAAACATCATAGTTAAATGCGACAGATACAATTATAGGTGTAGGACGGGGACACCGGTAGGCACGCGATGTAGGTATACCCCGCACACCTGTCGTGTGGCTATGACCAAGCAAATAAAAACTACACTTGCTCATCGAGGCATGTCCACAAATACAGGTACCTACGTATCGTCATCGAATTCATGTAAGTGCTTTCTAATTACTTTGTTTCCGGTTAAACACCAACCAACCTTCACGTGCCTGATCATTTCCACTAACAGGTAAACAACCTCCCATGTATTCATGGTGATGATATGCCGTTCATCCCGGACATGAACATGCTGTTACTGCAGGTCTAAGTTAACCATGTAATATATCTACATTTATCTATTTCTGAGTGAGTACCGACGTCACGTCGACCCTCTACCACTACCAACAGGGGGGCATCAATGTATGTAATATATCTACATTTATCTATTTCTGAGTGAGTACCGACGTCACGTCGACCCTCTACCACTACCAACAGGGGG
>JAUMHH010154026.1:18361-36911 GCA_032359455.1 Chlamys rubida | reverse complement strand
ATAGGTCTCTGGACCCGCCACTGACAGATGATATCTAGCTTGTCCTGATGCCAGTCTTGACATCCGTTGTTATATGAACCAGGTATTATTTCTTTGCTATATTGCTGTCTAGATTTTCATGATACCTCTATTGACTTGACCTGACTTCATATGAACCACGTGTTAATGCCATGTACTCTATTGCCATTTAGCTTTCCGTGGTATGACTCCCAGCGTCATATTTTGGTATAAGTTGCAAGTACCCCGGATAAGTAAAACCTTTAGAACCATGATCAAAAGTACGAATCATCGGCATTAGCTTCCTTACACAAAGCGGATGGTTTAAGAGAAGTTAACGTTGGGCGTCATAGATGGATTGTAGATTTACAATGTAATACGTATGTGTCTCATGAGAACACCGGTGTTAGATATTAAAATTGACCTTGATATTTTGACCTTCAAACATCAAAACTAAACCCCGACATCGGCTTCCTTGTGACTGTCTTAACGGCATTGTCTCAATTAAGATAAAAAAAAATACGAAATATTCAAAATGTTATCATGTATGTATTGTATCCATGTTTTACGTTAACATAAACCTAGGATATCTGTGTGATTTTGTCCCGAACCCTCTGACCTGTTCAGCCCTGTGTTCTGTCAGTACGAGCACCAGGCATGCTTTAGTAAACAAAGCACATTGATAGACTGACACATTTATAAGTACTCTACAACAAATGTAAACATCGCCCATAAATAATCTTATCCGACTCAGGAAACGCCAGCTTGCCAGAGCACGTGACCTTCACGCCGGAAGTTAGATAGCTACAAACCTCTGAGAGCGAAAATAAAACGAAACTATTCGTATTGTTTTGGGTATAGTGTAACGTATTGACACTTGAGTTAGGTTTATATTTTATTGCCGCCGATTTGGTTGTGACAGACACTATAATTGGACCGGAATGTAATGTGGATATTGTTTTGGGGAGATTTCCGGGATAAAACGATCCGGAAGCTGTCACAGACCCTGTAGCACTTGTTAACGGCGTGGCGCCATATTTTACAAACTTAGTCAGAATTCATAGACATGATTCAGTGCCATATGGATGAACTCGGGACCCGTATGTAAACTAACCCAGTTAATTAGTTCATTCATGACATTTCCAGACTCCAATACAAAATAAGAAATGCAAAAAAAATATGAAGGGAACCCAATTCGATACGAGCTCTGTACAGCGGGTGGTCGCTCATGTCTGCTACATGCTGGACTTCCGGTTTGAAAAGTTGGCCCGGACACTTCCGAAATGTCTATCTGGCGGAGAAATAAGGCAAGGAGAAGAATACAGTAACAATATATTTTTTAGTTATCGAACATATCCTAGTACGTGTTAGATCTGGGATGTTGTTCGTGGATTCGCTGAAAGCATGCCCAGCCTCCTTTCTAAACGGTCAATGCGTTTACTCAGCTGGCGTTCAGTACAATGTAAGTTCTGGATAAACGTCCATTGCTACATGTACAACACTACCCTGTGATCATCAAGAAGAGTTTCTAAGATACATAGATAGTTAGGAAAATTTTGATTCACTGAGAAAGAAATCAACTCGGATAGAGCCATTCTATCGTACACAGATAGGTTTACTTTCAGATATTTGAAAAGTGTTTTTGTATTTTGTTTTAAGTGAAGCACAAATGAAATTAGTGTTTGTTTGTTATCAATATTTGTTTGTGTTTGATAAACATGTATAACGGTTATTAGATTTCAATCGCCACTAAATGGCTTTCTCTATGGAATAGGCGCTATTGCTATATCTAGGTTGAAGTAAAATATAACACATGATAGAGGTGTATTTAAATATAATCTTCATTTGTTCTCACACGGATGGAAATCAACATGCGTGGAGTACAGGCTACATGTCTGTACCGCAGAGAAATCTTTTTTTGGCTTTGCTATTTTCGAGAAACCGTTTCTCTTTCGAGCCCCAGGTCCACGTGCGTTCAGACTATGCAAAAGTACGAGAAATGTTGATAGATCTTTTTCATTGCTAAATTCTTGAGCACTGAATACGCCTGAGGTGAAAATCGACTGATACGTTTCCCCATCCCTCAGTCTGACCCAGCCGTCGCTATGCTTAGTCTATTGTTAAAACAGGATTCCAGAGGGAAACGCTGGCTTTAGACTCGGAAACTTAAGTTAATAAACTGCAATGGTTTACCTCCGTCAGCAACAGAAGATGCTAGACACAGGGGCTTCTTAACCGGAATTAAAACAGTCACTGACATTTAGCATACCGACTGATCAGACGTTGTTAGAATATATATACCACAGGGACCTGAGAATTTGTTTCAGCTATATTTGGACCTAAACTAAGGTGTTAAGCATTTGGAGTGTCATTTTTTACCGGAAGTCGATATAAACCCCTAAAACATGTAAAATTACTCTGAACACCTTAGTGTAGGTCCAAATATAGCTGTAACAAATCCTCGGGTCCCTGTGGAATATACACATAATATTAGTATATATATAAATATATGTTTAGGGCGTTATTTATGAGTGTAATATGTTGATATATTCACGCGATATTAAATTCCTTTATTAATTGGAAAAGATCATTTTGTAAATCAAAACCATGTTAATATTTTAAACATGATTCTACAAACATGACATGTACAACTTATATTGTATATAGGGTGCAAAGTAGGTTGACGTATTTCTCTTTTATCTTACTAAAACATATTGTCCATTGACATCGAATCGAAATTGCAATTATCGTAAGCTGTTCGTATCTAAAGTTTCATCTCCTTTAAGAAATAATAGATCACAGGAAAAATCAGCGAAGCGTGAAATTGGTGAGATGGCGCTACGAACACAGATAGAAGGGACGTAATCCTAAACCGGTTCCGTTATACATAGGTAACGGTACAACATTACCGTCGTATAGAAAACAGGTTCGTAATGCTGTCCTGTTAAGTTAATTCTGCTACACAGGTATTACAAATAATTAGTAAACGGGCATTCCATTCTCTGACTAAGCCCTACTCTGACCTGACACCTGTAGCTTTACCTGTGTGGTGTACGTTGCACCTGTATCAAACTTTTTATCACACCTGCGCGTGAACTACTTGTAGTTTGTAACTTCAATAAAGTGACATTAATACCATTCCCTAGAAATTTATATGCTACTTAGCCTTGTTGAGTAATCAGCGATATAAACGCAGTTTACGCTATGTTTAGTACAATAGCTTTTTAATCGTTGTTAAAAAAATGAAAATATCTTTAGCTCTGAAGTTAAGGGTATATGCTACCTACCTGTGACATGTACCTCCTTTACAAGAGACTTCCACACTAAATCAATAAAACGCTTAACACGAAGGGTAACTGAAATTGGTTACATAAGTGACACATTTGAAAGGAAAAGATTTCTGAGGGAGATAACTCTAGCGCAAGCGATAGGTATAGAAAGTAACGGAGTATATAACCTTAAGCAATAAAATGGCAAGTGGTCTACCTTAAATAGAATTAAAACTTTATTGAAATGTATAGCATTACTTTATCAACTCTAAATGAAATACGAATATATTCAGACATTGTGTCATAATTAGTTGTGTAACGAAAGTCTGAAACAAATACTGTTGTACACAATATTTCAACTCGTGCATCAAAAGGTCAGTTTTCATTTTTGACAGAATAGATTAATTTTCCTTCAGTTAAAACATATCTGATTACAACCAAACGACAAATTGATATGTCATATCCCAGCTTGAATAACCCCGGGCGAAAATTCAAAACTTTCTCTCGAACGCTGGTGGCAATTATTTTGTTCTGAATTCTGAAACGTTAACAATAAATGTTAGAAGTGTGACTTTTTGATAAAATGGTGCTATCTGAGTGATTATCAAAAAAGTTTTGATTAATTGACTATAAACACAGCATTAATCTAGGTCAAAGCAATTGTGTGCATTAAGACTGAAAAGTACCAAAATAAAAATATCACATTCATATAATTTAAGTCTTTTGTCCATAAGCTGCTACGTTAGATTATAATTGTCGAATCACAACTAGAAACCGACTCTAAGTTAAGTTAATCATAGCATATATGTATATATGATAAATATTATTTCACTTTTTGTGTGTGTATATCTATAATATATATTTAGCATATTTTAAACAAGGCACTTAAAAAATAAATTGTATATGATATCTTTTTTAAAGTTTCTCATTACAACTTTTAAATATGTCGGCGATCATTCAGCGAAATTTGTCTTTTATCATTTAATTTCCATTGATAATATTTTATTGTAATAGTAGGAATCGATGAGATAGGTTATGCTAATACACGAAATATAGTACACGTGATGATATAGAAATACTATTCTATACGAAGTATAGTAATTATATGATATACAAAATATAAAATTAATATACAAAGTATCAATAATAATATGATATACAAAGTATTAGTAATAATATGGTATAGAAAGTGAAGTAATTATATGATATACAAAATATCAATAATAATATGATAAACAAAGTATTAGTATTAAAATGATATACAAAATATAGTAATAATATGATATACCAAATATATATACCAAATATAGTAATAATATGATATACAAAATATAGTAATAATAGGATATACCACGGACTTAGATAACTAATTCCGTGGATATACAAAGTATTAGCAGGGATGTGTAGTGGACTATACATCCCTGGTATTAGTAACAATATGATATACAAAGTATAGTGATATTATTATGTATAAATATAGTAATGCTATTACCTACAATGTAGAGAAAAATGACTTAAATATGACAACTCATAATCTACCGTCAACACCGAACCGTGGCACGGAATATATAATCCTATTACTAAACCTTTCTGTCAAAAACCCTTCTTGTCAATCTCAAATAATCTCGACCACAACCACGGCGATATTTTCATTAATCATCTTAGTTATCGTTTGATACGGTTCATTATTGGACATGTTTTCGTGAACAGATTTCAGTTTGACGTATTATTGTTCTGCCATCAGTCACTATAACAATAACCTTGTTACAGAAAGAATAATATTTTCATCCTATTCAATTGTGAACGACCACAGCGCTCAACACAGTTAAGCCTTAATCAAAATGTTTTTATTTGTAACAAAATAATCAGCGGGGTGCCATGTCACGTGATCACCTGACACAAGGTGTCATGCTGTGCCTGAGGTCCGCAACTGAACTGTGACGTCACACTGGTCAGTTCTCTCATTACATATATTGTCCGAAATCAACTTAACGCCCACAGGTTGATTTCTACTTCTCATTAACCGGCTTGTCCAGCTCAGTGTCCGAAAAAATCTGCAACAAACGAGATTTGTTGATTGGATCACGCGATAATAAGTGGACTATAAACAGAATGAGATAACCGACTGAAAAACAACTCGTTTCATTATTGGGGAGGTATCTGTGCTGAGCGGCCGATTGTTTAGGATAAAGATAACGGTTTACTACTAGTGCACATATACACTCACTAACGGTGTGTTTCGGAAATATCACATTAACATTTCTCAGGTAAGTGCATTTCATTGTATCCTTAATCTACTAATATATTCAGACATGCCTATGTATGAACATTTCTTAAAATTGTGTTTGTCGTTTACTTATATTACTATCTATTTCTAATTTATTAAAAATATTTCTTGTGTAAAAAAGTCAAATATCGCATACATTACTTCAGGTAAGTTCGATCAAAAATGTACAACACCATTTAAATTTGAAACAAATTGTCCAATACATTTTTAAAATATCAGCATGCTCACATTTAAAAGAAAAAAGTACATGAAATTTCTAAATATGAATTTTAAATCGATGTCAAGTTGTACCCTTCATTCAATAAGTGACGCTGAAAATTGCAAGGTATTTAAATTATTTAAATTATTTCTTTCTCTTTTTACAATAATTCATGTAAAATACCTTGGAGGGTTATGAAGATATATTACATAGGCTAAATGAATCTGAGCATGTTTCTTGATGACAAACATTGAGATGTGAGGGATTTACGAGCAATAATGACAATTTGTAATAATCTGGCATTAAATCAGCGTGTCCGGTGTCGACTTTTTGCAGCCTGACCCCTGGCTAGTTTTTACCACGTGTGAAAAAAATTATGCGCCTGCAGTCAAACTGTATACTACAAATTATAACGTTAAACAATTAACACATTCATAAAATTCAGGGTTAATTTGAACGAATACTAATTACCGGAAAACATTGTTTGTAATTGGCAGCTAATTATGCACCGGTATATTATGACATGGGTACTGACGTCTGCTATGATGTAAACAATACCACAGGAAAAGTCACTAAGGACTTCACAGTCACACCAGAAATTGTACTGTGTATAAAAGGTCAATCGAACACGCCCAGAATGGGATCATCCTACTATCTGAAACAACTAACGGGTACTGGTTTTCCGGACTTCGTTTATTTACACAAGTTTGAAATAATATTTAAATTTGTACTTAATCAGACTGCGAGTGTCAATCAGTGACCCTGACCAGGTGTGCACAGGTAAAACAGCTGAGGCTATAGAGGTGGGATTACGCGGGGAAGCCGTAATCCTAGTTTATCAAAATATTTATATTTCTATTTAACTTCATGTGGGATTTTCAATCCGCTACAAGAATTATTTGTTGTCGACAAATATGCATGTAATGGCATGTATTTTAGCATAAACTGAGGATCAAACCATATCCTCGTTCGTATTATCTATAAATTAATGTAGGTAGGGGATGGTGTGGCGTTCGAGAAAGTAACTTGCAGGTTCAAATTGATAATTTTTGACATTTTACACTTGCGAAAATATCGATGAAAATCTCTTCCACAGACTCAGACTGTTACTTGACCCAACACATGCCACAAAGTATTGAAATTGTTCTCTCTGATAAGCTAATCTAAAAATACAACACATTAATTGTATTGTAGATAAATGGCTCACGTATTTCACCTGATAACTACCTGTACCTGTACGTTCGACTACAGTTAGTGACACACGATTACAGTCCTGATATGTGCCGATTAACTTTGTCAATCATTCATCTCACAAAAATCATCAGTGTCAATGTATTATTTTAATTCCGATATTATGTAATACAAAAAGTACCAGCATTGCATTTTAGGCATGATTTGAATACTTATAGCAGCCATACTGCTAAACGGTTCTGTAGTCACTTGTCGTGCCATAGTGGTCTTTATCACAGAATATGTTCAAATTTTTCAAATATCTTCAAAGGGAACGTGGCTCGTATTCGGGTGCCCCCGACGTCAGAGGAGGGGAAAGATGACAAAGTTAAATCATATTTGGTGCCCCCTGACGTCAGAGGAGGGAGACAGATGACAGAGTTAAGTCATTGTTGGTGTGACGGGTTCACATACCCCTGTGTCCAAGTAACTAAGCAGTAGGCCCGGCCTACTATCGAAACCCTCCTCAACAGGTGCGCGCTGGTAAAGCGCTTCCATTTTTGTTCTCAATTAAATTTCATTGACAATCGCTGGTCAATGTTTGAACTGGGGATGAAATGTGACCATGAAGTAACCTTATATTGGACCAAGCATTGACAATGTGTTGTGTTTATATACCATGTCCTTTATAGTATTGACAGTGTGTCGTCCTAAATCAACTCCTATGTATATCGTGTATTTACATTAAGGCGGCATGCTCTGTTACAATCAACTTAACGTCAGGTCGCAGTCGTTAGCCACGAAATAACGGGGAAGTGTCCTACTGAAGGTATCAATAGCGGATGTGAGTTTTTTTTTTTTATAGAAATGGGTCAAACTTCTGAAAAGTGACGGTAAACTCTCGGGAATATGTCTGAGGTGTGGTCTTACACGAGACTGAGGAGAAACGAGGGGACTTGGGGCCTTTATAAATCTACCAATGAATTGCATGTCATTTAAGAGGGGACATGTGTATTCCTCCATATAATTCGCCCGATCTTTTCTTTACACTGATTCACATAAATTTCATTTTGAAAAACACCTCTTCAAATTAAGGTATTTAAAAATATAATTCTCTACAAAACCATACCGTTCATAAAGTTGTTAGGCTTGACAGCAATGGATACCGACGCTAAGACTTACAACAAACGTCGCTTGATACGCCTCGGCCATTATTTGCTGAACTGTTTACATATATCAGGAGATGTAAACACGACTGAAGGGCCTGTAGATTTATGTGTAGTCCTGATCACCGTGCCACAATTATCCCCTAATACCCACACAGGGTTGGACATTTAACGTGCGGCAAAACCAACACCGCCTCAACACCAAATCGCCCAATGATCATCAATGAGTCGCTAGGCCGTCGCGAATGGCACATAAATTTCCAGATAGCTCATAAATTTGGAGTGGATGGAATAGTAGTAAAGTTGTGGCACGCGAATTCAGAATAACGTTAACGGTTCAACAATATACCCCGTGTAGCTTCTGACACGCAGCATATACAGGGACTCCCAGCTTACGTTTAGGGAGTACCCGGATATAATAGAGCAAGTAACCAGGCAAAACCCGAGGGGAGGGGATTCAAGGACAGACAATTGGATCGATTAATTTCAGTAAAATGGTTAATTAACAAAATATCAGATATTTGTGATTTGAATACTATAAGTTATGTTTACTTACACATATCTGTGATATATTTTTCATCTTCTTCAACCTTTTTCTTTTCTACTGCCTTCTGTAACATAAACTCGATAACAAAGGGCGAACCATCCGGTAATATTTCACGTTGACGCTCTAAAGCTATTCAGGGTGTGTACCACTATTTTACATTGTGGCGTTTTAAACAGAAATATCTTTTCCCCGGAGTGCAAGCCTTTGTGAAAACCGGGAACCGTTTTGTCACGAGCCAATACAGGAGACTGCATAGATCACAGTCTAAGTGAGACACAGGGTTACAATTACAGTTAAACAAAAAGCCCTATATATTTTTTAAATTGAATAATCGGGGCCGACCAGCGCATTACCGAGACGTCGGGGTTAGCAAGATAGCCGGGGAAGACCTTCGGGGACGGGTCGAGCCAAGTAGTATTAATTGGTCCTGTACTTTTGCAGGGGTAATTGAGATAATAAATGGCCGAGCTAGGGCTGTAATTTTCTTTTCCAGTCTGGTGTTCTGATGAAGATCCTCGCGGTGACATTCCTAGATCAACGGTCGTCTTTAGCTTGCTTTGCGCAATTTGAATAGTACAATAGTATATATACCACATATATCTATCCAAAATCTATACTGGTAACCGACATCAATAGCAGGCCATAATACAGGAATAAAAATCGCACTACTGAGCTAAGGGAGATAACGCACTGTCACAAAGGGAGATAATCGTTTCTATGCTTTGGATTTTTTCCCCATATGATAGAATAGCGGAAGAGATAGACGAAAGCATAGACGCTTTCCGCAGCCAGTTTTAAAGGTTCTTCATATTTTACCTGAACCCTATTGTCATTGCGGCCGTTATCTGAAAAAAATACACATAAAATTTAATTATTTCTCCGATAAACGGCAAACGCATACGCCTGCAAGCTATATTGTCATTTTCAATGGCGAGAAAATTTGCATGAATGACAAGCAGTGACGAGAGTTAGGTGTATATCATAAACGAAATCGGAATAACTAAATCTCATAAAACCTGTTCATTGAATAATTATAATAATTGTGTCATCCATTTTTCTTATCGCGCATGTCATCGGCAATAATGGAAGAATACGGCAAAAATCTACCTCCTGCACACGCTTGACTTGGTGTGTGACATGACGTGATCAGGGTCATCAGAACACTTTAATATGAACCATGTTTATATGTATATATCCGATTTTTATGTAAGATTTATAAATAGTTATGTTCGGTGTTTAGCTATGGTTGGTCTCACGCTGGCCATGGCCTGGGACGATGCTTCAATATGCATATTATATTGAATTTATACGGAATAAGCTGTTTGTTCCTTTCCCCCGTGGAACATTAACGGTTAGACTATTCTTTCTGACATTTCCCACCATTTTGAAATGGACAAATGTTTTGGTGAGAGCGGCTAATGGAACTGATTATCTGAAGTAATAATTGACAAAATTCCCTCCAACTCGTATACATTAGCAAATAACAATGCTATTCTATCCACTGATAAACCAATTTTGCTTTTCCATAAGAGCGCACACAAAAGAGAGAGAGAGCGATACAATCTCGATAGGCCGTATAGCCGTTCTGGATGTATACAATTTATCGGGTTTGTCATATAGCCATTTTCAGTTTTATTGTCATTAAAAAGACATTGACATATAGGTTTTTAAGAAAAACGGTCTGCATGTGTAATGTGTGTGTAAACTATTGAGTCTACACAGTGATAAACTTTAATCACCATTTAAAGAGTTTACTATCGCATTCATTGATAATCAATTGTTTTGATTCTTTAAATATTTCAAATAGTATAAAAAAAACAGAAGATTGTTTAGATAAAGCGCAATGCTCTCTTAAATAGCACTTACGCCAAAAAATAGTTTCTATTTAACAGGAAAAATTACCCCACAGAAAAAGGTCATTACGTAAAAAAGGCACAACAATAACGTAATAATTTATTATTTAGCGGTTCAAGTGTCGCACAGTAAAGCGTCATATATTACCATTTCACCGAGAGGATATCTATTTGACGACATTGTTGTCCCCTTGGGTGACAATGGGACTGACCCAATATCTGGTACCGGGATAAACAGACGACTTCATTAATGTGTCCTGTTGGAGGGGAGAGGCGAGTGTTCGTGTAGAGCTCTGCTATTGCGCTCTGTGATTATTGCAAATTTTCCGCTTTTGACCACCAAGAGAGACAAGTCGAGTGTTACATAGCGTGTACGATCCGGTGGTAGTCAGTCAGCGGAGAGTTTTTATAGCGAGCGGCTCAGAGCTTTACAATGAGATTTCTCTCATAGTACTAGGCCGTCACGTTGTGGAGTGTTACACATGACTCGTATATCAACAAACGATGGAGTTTTGTGATCTTTATATTTTATTATAGAAAGACATTTATTGTAACGTAATTTGTATGTTATAATAGCAATTATCTCGGATTTCCAGTGAAATGAGGAGGATACTAGCTGTTGGATATAGCGTGCCTGGCCTATGATATCGGATTTTATCACTGTGTATTAGCGGCATTTAGGATAGTGGCTTTCTAATTCAAGGTAATTGTTTATTTCAAAGACAAGACGCCCCTGAATGTATTTATACAATATATTTAATTCAATCAAAGGAAGTGCTTTTAATGTAACTGTGGGCCGTGTTTTAATTTGGCACTTACTTATAAAATGTTCTCGATAATATAACATTGTTTAGATGCAATATGCAATAAGGTTTTAATTGAATCAAATTTAATTGATAATATTTTATATATTTACTTAACCAGCTGTTAATATAGACCGCGTCCAACTTATAATATTTACACAGCGATTTGATCGATATTGTCAGCCAAAATGCAAGAAACCAAAACTATAAATATTAAAATATTTTTCAGATTATACTCCTTAATTTGTATGCTGTAAGATATAATTCTATATGCTATTTTCCCGGTGATCGGAACAATTTACAGCACTGTTTTTATTTAGGGGGTTTAGACCTGGGCCCATACTAGACTGTCTGTAGATCTATAATTCTACATAAACGTTTTATTAGGTACACGAGAGACAACTCATCAATCACGCGCTAACACTTACCTTTGATATCAAACTTTTACCTTTTTGACGTCACAGCAATAAAATTACAGGTGTAACGTTCTTATTCTAGATAAAATGTCATTTAACACGGATTTAACATCTTACAATGAAGGACATTTTTGTCAATATTTCCTGACCCCACCATCGCTTTTAAATATAAAAATATTCTCATGAAATAATTTTGTTATGTTTCTCCCCTCCTGGGCCTTGTGATAATTGCCTTATGTAATCGATCAAATTAAAATATAAATGGGCCAAAGCGATTCGTCTTCTTATCGTTATAACACTGCCTAGCACAGGTGTTTCCGGTAAGATGGTAAAATTAGCCAACGATACCGGATTTAAAGATGATAACTTATTTTTTTATTCAAATTAAAACTAAGTGAAACAATCGACAGATTTAATTTGCGATAGTTGATGAATAAATTGCAATAATTTGCTATAATGTGCCGACAGAACTATCATTTTGTTCTGAAACAGTGTCTGGCAAGTTGGCTTTCAGAAGATGTTTCCCCATTGATTTGATTGATAGTTTTTGCTGTGTTTCTGTCCTAATGTGTACTCCAAGTGGCCTCCTAGGCTGTAACGGCAGTCTCTGACTAAATAAAGGTCAATTTTATGAGTAACTGTCAATCATTTGCATAATTAGTATAATGCAAGGTTGAACTTTGGGTGAATTTTAAAATATTTGTGAGAGAGTAGGGAGTTCATTCAGACCCTTAGTCCCCCTCTTTGTCACATTGTGACCCCAGTGATAGGTGGAAAGAACGTGAATACGTGATTTTAAGGGAGGCCTTTGACTAGAGAATTATCAGCAGATACAATCGGTATAATCTAACACCCTTTTATCTATCTGTGTCCACCTTAATCGAATCTGATTGCTCCGCGCTCAATTTTCTCCGGGGCGAAATTATTTGATTCAGGCCGCCCTCGATAACAGTAATTGTAGGAGGAAATAAGGTAGCGTTGAAAACCCTGACCCGGGGCAGACCCGTCAAATATTGCTAACTACGTCCAGATATTTATAACTTATATATCAGTACTCGCGTGTAAGCTGCAACGAAAACATTACTTGGATTTAGTCTTGACACTAAAGTAATTGATTCAGTTTTCGTATTCCAAAATTCTTTTTGCCGTTAGATATTTTTTGGACGTTACATTGGTAAGGAATGCATCAAAGCTTAACTCAACATTTGTAGTCAAGTAAGTGTTTTTGTCTGTCTTTGTTTAACATGTAGTAGTGATTTTATATAATTACGTCTCCAAGTTTTCTCCACTAAGGATATGGACGAGCCCATTACTGTTATATAAGATATTGATAACGTCAGATATGAGTTATTACGATGTTGAATCTGTATGATTTATTCATCCGATTTTGAGTTTCGTCTAATTGGATTAAAAAGATTTAGATCTAAAATAAGATACAGGAAAATCAATACAGCAGCTTTAGTTATTTCATAATGGACTGATTCCGGTCATAATACACCTTCAATATAGTCAGTGTCTGATTTTATAATTGATATTTTAATTATTCAAAAGTCTTTTGAATAGCTTGATTGATATGTTTAGTGTGTGCTGAAGTTATAATCGTATATATAAATGCATAGAGAAGTTGTTTACAATGTAAAGCCACATGGGGAAAACTCAATGAAAAAGACATCACTGATAGAATAAATAGCCATCTACAGCCTCTATAAACTGTACCGAGTGCACTTTATAATAAAAACCATATTAAATCAGTTTCTTCTCCTACTATTGAGTAAACACAATGATCTAGCCACAGAAAGTATGGGAGTTCCGTCGACATTCAATCCCGAAATTCAATAAGCCGGGCCCCGGTGTAGGGAGACGTAAACCCGCCTGGACATTTCAATATTCATGTGGATTATAACTTCATTAAATTCATGCACCAGAAAATGATAGAGTTGTAAATGGATTTAAAGCGATTTCATGTTTACATGTGTCTACTTCAGTAGTTGCTGCATGCTTCGTAGACGATATCGAATCAAATGTAATGATTATTCTAGTTTACTACGAGGAGAAGATCGATTGTGGTCCCCGTAGTATCCGAAAGACTTCGATCTGATAATTCTAGTTTGTATACAGCGTAAACAATTTTTCCCACGTGCGTTTGTGATGGAGATGAGTTGATGTGTACAAAGAAATCTCGTATATATTTATAAAAACGTCACATGTAACTTATTTATCTATCACTTAATTCCGCGCGAGTTCTCCCTGATGTAAGTACAAGCAAAAAATGTGTTTATAATCTAGGAAAAGTTGTAGGTAGTAGATAATCCATGTTGTAATATGGAAAAAATGTGTATATCTTTGAAAAAATGTACGCTAGGCAATCTCAATCAAATTGTAAATGGCTGGATAGAGAAGCCGCAAGTCTCGACACTTGAATTGGCTTGAAGTACCCCCTCGCCGTCAACGTTGATAGCGTAAAAATTACCATGCAAAAATATCGCACGTGCTGCGTTTTCGTGTTAAAAATCTCAAGTTAACTTTCCTTCAAATCTTGACTAAAATATAATATTTTATAGCTATGATGAAGAATATCTAGAAAATAATTATACGGTCCCGTGTCAGCCAAAAAACAGCAGGAGTCCCTTAGCGGGGGAGGATGGAGTAGGGGTTTAAGAGACGTGCGTTAATGGTCTAATGTGGCCTTGCTATTAGCAGGGACGGGAAATTCATTACGCGCGCTCGGCGGACTGGGTCTTCGAGCGTTGATTCGATAAGTATATATATACAAGATAGGCCTGCTGCACACGTATCAACGAAAACGGTTCGAGAAAATGTCAGAAACATGTTGACAAAGATTGTTATAGTTTTGAAATAATCTATTGGTTGGATTTTTCGTCGGCAATCTGGTCTAGTGAAACCGAAGTTTAGTTCTGCCTCGGCAAAAGCGCGAATCATGGTGAATCCAAAATATAATCAACGGTGTACACATTTCAACAAGGAAGGTACCAAGAAAAGTTCATGAAGTCAAAATCCGTTTCTATAATGGGAATTTAACAAGCGGTCAAGTTCTAGACCTAGGTGTTGAAACATCCGATGGTTAACGTGAACATGTATGAATTACCCACGGGATTATCTAGGAATGTCGGTATCGGAGCGATGAAGCAAGATTTGGAGGCAAACCCAGCAGAGTAGGACTACATCGAGCGCCAACTTGTAATGGAATATTCATACCAGCGATGATTGACAACTCCGGGACCATCAAGCGTGATAGTGGAGAACAACACCGGAAGTGCGCGGACAGGTCTCGACACCGCTAACAAGTTCCCGTGTTGTCAGTTTCACTGTGTACTATATGTACATTTCACATTCTTTCATTTTTTCTTTAACAAGTTTGGTGTGAAGCACGTGCGGGTTTTCAATCTCCTGTGATTCTGACGTTATCAAAAACATCAAAACTTGACACTACTTCTGCAGCTAGTGTAGCCAGGCTTTTGTGTTTCCGCGTAAAACCCAATTTGTCATGGAAACAGATTACTGAAGACGAGATCGGGACGATTTGAGCATGTGTTTTGTTTTATAATGTTGAATGTTGAGCGTATGAACACTCTGTCTCGCTGTGTAAACTGTGTTTCAACTCTAACACCAGAGGTCAGTAGTCAAGATTCTTGGACAGGGACACGTGTTTTAAAATTTTGAAATGTCGGACTGTCCAAACTTTTTGAAGATATGAATTGATTCGACAATGCATTAATCTATACTTCTCTGGTTTTTATCACAGAACGGTTCGAAGACGAAGCACCATGGTTAGGATGGACAGACTGGGAGTGTTGGTGCTATTGACATTGGGATTTGTAACGGCTAACGGTAAGTAGTTCACTAATTATCTTATTTCCTTTATCTGACTGATTTTCCTTTGATATAAAAACCCTTTTTATTCCCATTCAGACAAAACATGAAGAGACTTACTATTTTTTTATCTTGTTTATAAAAAAATAAACTGACATATAATTGTTGAAGCCAACCTATTTAAAAACAAGAAAAAACGGAAATCACGCATCTCATTACAGAGTAAAATAATTGTTTAGAAATTACATAAGCTCACCCAGGCTGTCTGTCTATCTACCTACCCTAAATGTCCCATATTGACAGAAAAAGACACAATTTTCTCTTCTCTATCGCTTCAAAATATCTAAGAATATAGGAAATCCTTTGAGAGGGTAATGGAATCTATATAGTAGTATCATATTTACTGATAGGAGAAGTTAAGTGTTTGCAAATTTATACCAGAATACCCAGGGGATACGTAACTTCAAACAAAGTGCTATTTTAAATGCTGTCATTAAACAGGCATTTGAAACTTTTTAAAGTTTTTTTTTTCTCACCCAAGTTCTTCAGGAAACTGATTTTTTTAACATAACAGTAAAATATTGCCTGATGATATCCAACAGGAGAGAAACAGCCACCTCTTACAGGAATCATGTGATTAAATCCAGGGTAATTGGTTAAGCAGTACAATGTAACAATTATAAGTACAATTTTACCATTGAAAGGGGGCAGATTACAATTAACCCTTTCACCCCTATGTAACTTAAGTAAACTCTACCATGCATTTATCTTGGTGAGTCCATTGTGGTCTACAGTGGTGAAAGGGTTAAGAGTCAAAATACAAGGAAATACAATTTAATTTCAGTTAATTCATTCACCCCTACATATTTAAACTGGACTTGCATAGTCATTGATTTGGTAAGGTTCAAATGTGACTTTAGGGGAGAATGGGTTTAAGATTGGATCAAAAGATTTGGTTATAGAAACAGTGCTTCTTATCACAACAATTGTAACAAGAGAATGCTTGACCATATTTCAAGTGGTCAAACATTATTCCTGATCATAATTGACCAACATCCTGTCTGGACAAACATACCAAATTGAATACTACAGACATCATTTCCATATTGATGAGATGGAACAAGCCATGTTCTCTCTCAACCAGGTGCTCTCTGTTTACTTCCCTGATTACTGGGTCATTTGACACTGGCTCAATAACAGGTTATGATCACTGATAGAGGTCAGAGGTCAAGTAATGAGGATATTTCAGCATCCGTACCATACATTAGCTGGACTGTTTGATAGGATGTCTCCTCCAGATTAGTGGTAATGACTGGGTCAGTCCCTCCATCACAAGGTCAGCTGAGTCAAAGGAGGAACTCATGAATAATTGATAGAGTGAACTGAAGCCTGACAGAGATATTAGGGATGTAAATTATGAACTTTTACAACAGAATCGGGTTGGGGATGGGTTTGAAACGTGACTTGGCTAGAGTTAATGTAGGTAGGGATAAGACACGATGTCTACTTCACTAAGAAAAGTGCCAGTGATTGAAACAAAATTACCTCTGATACATATTCTAAATAAACCATGCCCCTTTGTTAAAACATCATTAATTTTAAATTTTAAATTAAAATGTTCTCCAGTTATCACAAAATGTCTGCGTGCTTGTGCTTGGTTACTTCCTGTTTGTAGGCGATCAGTGGGAATCCAAACACATAAACGCACTGTTTTCTTATCCAGTTTTATAAATAAGTTTTACATGAAAATTAATAAATTCCATAAAGGTAGTCATAAACTGAAACAGAAGGTCCTTTTATACAATAACTGGAATACAAAGTCATGTTCATATAACTCCCACTGGAGAAACCCCTACCAGACATTGAGAGGGGAGTCGTGCTACGAAGAACCACTCAGAAACATGTACCGTATGCTTAATTTGAAACAGAATTAAAAACAAAATATCATACATAGATTTTTATATTTTAAATATCTCAATCGACATTGCCGTGATTAAATCTTTAAAACGTATTGTGAGTGTGTAATTTGTACTGTAAACATAAAAAACAAGGCGAGATCGTGGACTAATTGCACTAGAAATTTTCATTCAGTTTTTCGTTCGCATGTATCGCATTAAACCGAAACTACCTGATGTAATGAACGAAAGTCAATGTTCTAAATATAGAGTCGCGGAGTAAAGTGTATAATGTACTGGTATGTGAGAATTTCATATTTGTTGGCAGCAGGTTGCGCTGTGTTTGGCCCGGATGGGAGGGATCGACTAATTGGTGGGCCTCAGATCTGAGCTTATCGTGTCATCGAGCACAGTACATATTCCTTAATATATATTACTTAAATTATTTACATTACTGTATGACACTTGGCAGCCCCAATATAATGGCCTAAATTAAAACAGATTTCCTTAATTTGAGTCAATTTAGGTGTAATATTCATCAGGTAATGAGTTTAATGAATGAAGTATCTTGTGTGGAGAAATGGCAATGATAAATGTAACGGTACATTATACCTATCTTTGTAGGGAGGGGACTTAAGGCCAGCCAGATTAATTATACCCAGATTATCTGTAAACTGTTCGATGTCATATTTAATGTGAGGAAAATTTACCTATAAGAACAGATGATCCAGAATACAGATTAGCTGCTTAAGTCTCATTCTTCTGTAAATGATGGTTTTGAAAACATTTTCTTTTTTTTCTTTTTTAATATTTAAAACCACTAATGCAGCTTTTAGAAATAATGTAAACTGCTTATCTAGTCAGACCCTCTATATTCTGAATTACCTATCTTGAAGACTGTCTATTCTGACCACAGGTCTAGTAGGACCCTGTGTATTCTGAACTACTTGTATAGTGAGACACCTATCTATTCTGACCACAGGTCTAGTAGGACCCTGTGTATTCTGAACTACATGTATAGTGAGACACCTGTCTATTCTGACCACGGGTCTAGTAGGACCCTGTGTATTCTGAACTACATGTATAGTGAGACACCTGTCTATTCTGACCACAGGTC
>JAUMHH010154026.1:0-14905 GCA_032359455.1 Chlamys rubida | reverse complement strand
TTTAAACTTTGATATGCAGTTATCTGTTTAAATTCTGGTTTCGTAAGATACAAAATTAAAATCCCAGTCGTGTGTTCACGAGGTAGAATCCTTGTTAACATAAATCTGTGCATGATGTTTTGTTCTGATTTCGTAAATATCCACTTTTCATGATTCTTTAAGATTTCATTTATAGAGATTTTGATGGATATATTAGATTTAATAAATTCTGAATAATTACAGTTTTGAGAAAAATGCTTGAAAAATATTTCACCTAAAAATGAAGGGGAGTGATATACGCTGTATATCCTATAACAAAAACACATTGCCATATTAGTGTTGTGTACATTATTTACAATGTACAGAGCTGGGTTTTTATTATAGAAGTTCAGTGATTTTTAATTGAGGTACAGGAGTGTAACTTGTCATTGGAGTTTGAGCGTGGCCTAGCTGTACTTGAGAATTGTTTCAACACTATAATGTAGATCCTGGTGCTCGGAGGCTGGCTGGTGGTGAATCTCCGCCTTCTTATACACACAGCAAGCAGTCGGAAACATAAGTGGAGAGAGCAAGTGCATTCGCCAACAGTAGAACAGGCCTAGCTTAAAATCTAGTCCTTACTTCAGAAACAATCTTGCTTTGTCTATTATATTAGGATTATCACTTTCAGAATGTTTATTTCCTTATAGTCTTAAGGGACAGAATTTCTAACTGGTTTCAACAAAATTTTGTTGAAGTTTTATCTGGGTGATTTCAGGTTTTTTGTGATGTGGGCTAGCTATGTCAAATGTTTCTTTATTGAGGTGATTCTGTTTTCTGTGATTAAAGTTTTTTTTTAGTTTAGGTAATGCCAGCTCTTCTGTGATTGTGGGCATTGCTTGGCATTGGGATTGTGGGCATTGCCAGGTTCTGTGTTTGTGGGCGATGCTTGGTTTTCTGTGAATGTGGACATTGTTAGATTTTGTGATTGCCACGGTTTTGTTGATTTTAGGAAAAACTTGGTTTTCTGTGATTTTGGGCAATGCCAGGTTTTGTGTTGGTGCCAGGTTTTCTGAGTCGTATGCTTTTTCATTGTAGTTTGTAATCAGTGTTTTTATTGGTAAAATGTAAAATATTTGTTGTCCTCAGTGAAAAGTATCACTTTTATATTATGAATAATTATCAATATTTTACTAATAAACACGTAATATGTGAATACTTATCAGTGTAAGATAACTGTTTATTACTTTGCAGCAGATATACATCTAAATATTATGTCCATCCCAGTGCGATATGTAAACGAAGGCATACGTTACATATTTATGAATATATCATGATTTGATTGTGGTGTGGTGATTGCGTGATGAATAAGTACATCCGAGAGTAATAGCAAAAGTATAAGTTTATTGTTGTCTTTTATGCGAAAAATTTCACCTAATCTTGTATTATTTAATGTATAACTGCAGTGTCATATATAATCCGTATTTTTCATATTATCCTAAATAAAAAAATAAAAATTGTCACGTTCTTTTTTTGTTTTGTTTTTATATATAAATAACAGTTGTTTTAAGATACCATAGATGTATCCGTACTTTATCTTTATACGAATGTTATGAATATTATGAAACCTAATGCAATATTAACTTTCTCCTACCTGTCGTTAAAGGCGACTGGTGTGAAGCCCCTGAGGAAAATCACTAAGGGGACATTAAAGATATCATATTAGGTCTGCTGCCCAAATTGCAACATTTGAGATATTGATATTTTCTCTCAATTTTCTGAAAACGATTTTGTTACCTAGTGCCTTGTTTGTCAATACATCATTATTGGCTTTGGCGTTTAGCGTTTTCCCTGCAAGGGTAGGCAGTGGGTTCTGTCCCCAGTAATGTATCTGATTTAATTTAATTACCACACAAAATATTTCATATACTCTTCAGTTAAAGCTGACTATGCTTTCCAGATTCCTGACTTGTAAAACTTGTCTTTTATCAATGTGATACTGTATCGGTCTTTCAATGAAAAAATATTGTGAAGGATTCGTAACCGTTTACAGTTTTACCGTAAATAAGTCCAAGCATTAGTGATTGTTTTTTGTTCTTTGCGACACACGTCCATACTCCAGCTAGGTCAACTACTGATATTCTGTTCTTGTCTTTGTTTTCTGGATCACATCACCGTTCCCTTCCGTAGATTTTCATTTCATTAAAAAACAATCACTTTTTATCAACACATCCCTAAACTATAGCTCCGCTTCAAACTCAAATACAATATTCATACCTAACACCCACTCACCTCCTGTCTGAGGTAACCACCCCGTTACCTACTATTGCTCTGATTAGTAAAACTAGCACGTCCATACTAGAACTATATAATATGATATTCTTATTTCATCCGTTTAAGTATTTATGTTGAAGTTTCAGTAAAACCTCTATTTCATCAATAAAATACACTAACGTAGTGGCAAATGATTTTAGCAGAATTATACTGTATTTTGATTCGGAGAATGAAAATAAAAAGGTGTTTCGCTCTACTTTCCGAAAATAATAGCCGCAATTTAATGGATTAAAGGGAAGTGGCGTTGAATAGATGACACGTTGTCAACTTCCTGAATGAACTGTATTTTGATGATACTGCATTCTAGAGGTGCCGCCAATAAAAAAAGTTGGATTTTTATAAACTTATGAAATATGAGTATATGTACACAACACATACGAAATGCTTACACACGGAAGGTATGCTATCTTAGTGTTATTATCGTATACTTCTGACTGTAATTAGTGCAAAATAATATATGTTATGTCAGGCTTGCATAATGCTATACCTTTCCGTTGTTTTGTAAACTTTATTATCATTGTTCAACAACATACAATGGTTTCCTTCCCAGGATGAGTTTTACCAAAATTGCTGAAAGTAGTACAGTTATATTTATAGAACCTACAAGAGAACAGGTTATCACCAGGAACATTACGGTATGCGCTACCAGAGGGAGCTCGGTTTACGGGGATAACGTGCAAAAACCGGTTAAATACCTAAAGGTATTATGACTGTATCGCATTCGTTGACAGGGTCATCACTTTTACCTTATTTTGTATTAACGACACAGGTATTTCGTATTAAAGAAAGAGCTCTGTCGTGATAACGACTTCATTTCTCGTAATAACGACAAAGGTATCGCGTATAAAAGAACAATATATGTCGTAATAGTAATTTAAAAACTCGTAATAATCACATTTAGATATAATGTTTTGTTGTTATTACAATGTTTAAGTCAATATTAAAAGAAAGATAGTCGTTATAACAACATAGCATTTGTTTATATGTAATATGTACGGTTTTCCGTATGTTTTACTAACAGAATAACAACCACTGTATGTCTCCAAACGATTACAACAAAGGCTTAAGCTTGTAAAATGTCTTTAATTTTTTCATTATTATTTCTGTCTGTAATGAGCACACTGTGTCTACGATGTTTGTCGTATCAGTTTGCATTCTGCGGTCGGTAAGCCTTGTATATCAGTAAACACTCGAACATATAACACACTCTTTTGTTCATTTTAGGTTTATCGTAAAAGGTTATCGATTCACCTTGATGTCACGTGATTGCACCTTTGTTTGTTCTGTGAATCAGCGCAGTTTAATGTCCCTAAAGTGGTAGTGTTTGCACCGTTATGATTTAAGATATGCTGGAGGAAATTCATACATTTGTTTCTTGTAAAACAGAAAAGAAACGGGCAGTTCTGATTATAGTCAACCATTAGAATAATAACGCCCGGTCAATATCACAAATCGCAAAAGTCTACGTGATTATGATTCAGCCATGGGGCATTTAAAAGTAAAAATAGTTCGTCTGATGTACCCATCTACTGACAGCGAATATTTTCGTATTTTTCCACACAAATTGAAAACGTCACTTATTTCCATTATTTGTTGACCAATGTGTGCAATATCAGGTGGCAGGAAAAAGTTGGTACTATTTGAGACATTTTTAGAACTAAATTATTGAGCTTTTTTGTATTACAGTAGCTGCTTCAGATTCTAAGGATTATTCTAACTGTTTGTACGTGGAAGAATAATTTAAGTTGTAAAACCGACTTAAACTAGCAACTAAAAGGATTAGTTATCTCGTTCATAAAGGGTTTGATGTCGTAATGACAACTTAACATGACGTTGAAAGACAGTGCATTATTACAATATAGCTATATCGTTATTAAAGATAAAATGAAGTTATCGATATTTCTTCTATATGACCCGTGCCGCTTTCTGTTTGATTTAGGTATTCGATCCAAAAACGTTGTTCAACCAACCATTACCCAAGCTTAAACATAGAAAATGTTTTAATTGTGTCTCATTCTTATTTCTGTTTGCACGGCGCGGTATCTACTGAGTTTGAGTCATAGTATATCTTAACAGTTTGTATTCTGCGGTCAGTCCAGCCTTGACTTCCTTAATACACGGGAGTATAGAAATCTTACTTTGTTAATGTTACGTCTGTTGTATAAGTTAATCTCAAATCGATTGATCTGATATGTCACATGATTTGGCTTTTTATCTGTTTTGTGAGTCGGCGCATTGGAATGTCAGCCATATAACTCATGGTTGTCGCACTATGGAAACCCGATTGTAAAAGAAAACCGAGTGTACAAAAGTTTGTCTGTGGTCACCGTGTAGACTTTAGGTACGTATAAACTGTATTCTTCGTTATAACGGTAATTTCATGATCGACTCTGAACCACTTTAAATCATAAAACTTAAAAAAAATGTTTTAGCAAACCAGACCGATTAGACTATACCACCATTTCCTGTCTTGGCCCTCTGTGATACACACTGTTTTGATACTCTCGTGGTTGTATATCTAAATGAACATGAACTGAAACTTAGAAGTACAACGGGATGGTATGGTGATAGGCCAGAAGGTGTGAGAAGTTCACAGTTTACAAGGTAGAGAGGGATGTTCAGACCTACCAGGTAGAGTGAGAGGTTCACATTTTACAATGTAGAGGGAGATGTTCAGACTTACCAGGTAGGGTGGGGGGTTCACACTTTACAATGTAGAGAGGGATGTTCAGACCTACCAGGTAGAGTGAGAGGTTCACATTTTACAACGTAGAGGGAGATGTTCAGACTTACCAGGTAGGGTGGGGGGGTTCACACTTTACAATGTAGAGAGGGATGTTCAGACTTACCAGGTAGGGTGAGAGGTCACATTTTACAATGTAGAGGGATATGTTCAGACTTACCAGGTAGGGTGAGGGGTTCACTCTTTACATTGCAGAGAGGGATGTTCAGACTTACCAGGTAGGGTGAGTGGTTCACACTTTACAATGTAAAGAGGAAAGTTCAGACTTACCAGGTATGGTGAGGGGAACACACTTTACAAGGTAGAGAGAGATGTTCAGACTTACCAGGTAGGGTAAACACATACTAACTTGCATTTACGTTTATTTCTATATTCTAGCTAGATTTATAAGCTTATTTTTTTGTCTTTACTTTCTTAAATTTAGAAATTGTGTTTGCGTTGTTTTTTAGATGACCTTTATCGACACATATTAAATTACAACACAGACCCGTTTACAGGTAAACATAGCCACTTTGTATATGTGCATGGACCGTAGTTTCCCCACACCGAGGCACTTACGTAATCGTCGGTAGGGCCATTGGTGTGAAAATCCTGGTGATGGAGAGATATAGGCAAACCTAATGCAAATAGCAAATACTAAACGCCCAGTTGTGTTTTCATAACGGTCATACGGTATCACATGTCAGCTCTATGTGTCAGGCACAGGCCAGGTAAAACCCCGGTCATTCATCAAATTGTATTTACCTGTTCTGGTACCTTGGAGCCAAACCCATTCTTGACAGTCTAGCGGTCACAGTAATGCTGTATTACATACATTGTAAACAAATCTTAACTATTTTGATGTGAAATTACAGAAATATATACAGTGTACATTATTGCATACGAGCTTTTAGTGTTTTTTCTTCCCGTAATATTGATCTACAAATTGTACCAAATCGCACAGTTGTGCGAAGAGAAGCGCACAACGGGGCGAACGATTGTTAAATCGCACAGTTGTGCGCACCATGTGTAGACGATGTGCGGATGGTGTGTGAACGATGTATGAACAGTGTGCGCACCCTATTTTTGGTGCGTTGTGCGGTCACACAACTGTACCAGGTGGGGTGAGGAGCTCACAGTGTACATGGTAGAGCGGGATGTTCAGACTTACCAGGTACGGTGAGGAGTTTACAGTTTACAATGTAGAGGAAGATGTTCAGATTTACCAGGTAGGGTGAGAGGTTCACATTGTACAGGGTAGAGAGATATGTTCAGACTTACCAGGTAGGGTGAGGGGGCATTGTCATCTGACAGCTGGAAGACACCGATATCTGCTATAAAGCGACTAACCTACCCAACAGGTTCTATCCGACCATTCAATACAGACTCCTAGAATTAGACGGACAACTTGTTTTATGGAGATAATTTTAACGATCAAGCAGGTATATGATTGTTAAACAGTTATATCCAAACAACATGAACCCTCTTATGGCATAATATTAAATACAAGTATAAATGTCAATAAAACATAAACCAAGAGACCGATTGGGTCGGTACTGATCACCTCATATTAATATCGCACTTGTAACTTTAAAAGTGGACGAATATAAAGCTACAGGCTAAATAGCATTACCACTCAAGAACATATTACCACATTGAGTAAAAAAGTTCACTTCGCTTAGCCAGTCAGTTTAATATATATATATATATATTACGTCCTACTTATTAGTGATTTCATATACAATAATGATTAATATAATATTCCCCTACCTTGAGGGTGTGATAGAGAAATATCCAACCCGAGGGATGATGTTTTTTGGTTGTCTAACCCGAGGCTCTGCCGGGATGAAGGGATGAAGATTTCTCTGTCACACCCTCAAGGTAGGGGATGATTGTTTTTCTCCCTTCCTATTATTTCAGTCACAACTCCACCGACGACAGTAGTTTAAACAAAAACACATGTGGGTTATGAATATCTTCATTCACTTTTGATGACATCACAATTACCGGTGACGCATTTTAATGACGTCACAATTTAACACGTGCTAATCGGCACAAGGCTATGTCCCCCTAGGGGGTGACAAGCTAAACTTTCCCGGCTAAAACGGGAGACACATCTGTGAAGGGTGGGAGAAAATAAAATCTAATGGATGTCATTGTTATTGTTAAAACTTGAATGTCTTACATAAATAATTGTCATGAAATTATGAATACCAGTAGTCTCTTTTTGGGTTTTCAATCCTAACATTAGCTTTGGTTTGTGTTTTATGTCCTAGTAAATGCTGTGGTCATTTAAGGACTTGCCAGGTTTTGGTGGTGAATGAAAACCTTAGTACCCAGAGAAAAAAAACCTGATGACTGCCCCGCGTAGGGCTCGAACCCGCAACCTAGTGGATCGTGTCCATATGTGTTAAGTGATACTGCAAGTAGTGTAACTACTTTAATATTATTACACTGATTAGCACTCAATCATAAATTCAAGCACTTATTGAGGTCTATACAAACCCTGATAAATGTTTTAACTGTGGATGTCAAAATACCTCAACGTTTTCGAAGAAACAGTTGGTAGATGCTGGTGCACTTGTACTTCGTACTTTGCTGGAGTTGTCGTCAGCAACTCCGGTACATTCGGAATAGAGCACCACCTGGGCACAGGTCAAAGCACTACAAACAGATAACAGGCATCTCTTGTTTAAAGATATGTAAAAAGGAAAAGTAAATAATGTCAGGAATTGTATTGAAATGACATTAAACTTCAAAATGTTAGAAATCTGTTCTGTACCGAGAGACACTGTATACTTGCCAACTGGGTCACCCACTTTTGATGGCACGAGCGTTGATCAGTTATTGTCATAGTCAAATCGTTTTCACTGGAGCCTGTGGGAATATACAAGCATTGCTATTTTAATAAAAGTTTCAAGCAACTACGTCATTCACATGTATTATAAAAAAGGAGAAAAGGTGCAAGCGTTTTGTTTCTAAGACTATAAAATACAACGCGCTATATCAATGTCATGCCTGTACATATACAATCTGTTCTGTCACTAGGGGACATTGTTTCCCTGTTCTTATTCAACAGAAAAGAAACTGTCTCCCAAAATCCCAAGCTCAATAAAAATAGCATCATATCTTTTTAACATTTTATGTGCGAAATCAAGGTAGTGATGGGAATTAATTACAATATTATAATAAATGATATATTAAGTGACCGTGATGTGTTATTATAATTATTATGAATACATCTTCATACATCAAGAACCTAAAGTTATCCCAAAAGTAATGGAGAACCATCTGCTAAGAAATAGTACTAACATTGTATGTATACACAGTATTATACAAGGTCCACGGATGTCTTTGGAATGTTTGTCCTAGAACATCATATTTAAGGTCATTGAGCTAGACAGGGAACATTCTAATGAGTGTTTTTTGTTTTTAATTAATGGTAATTAAAAATCATTAGATTGAAAGAGAATTATAATGTTCAGACCTCAATATGCATCAATTGGAATGTTTCAAAGAAATTTTCCTTTGGATTCATGCTTGGGGCAAGTACTTTTGTGTGGACGATATTGCCTGTGGTCCTTATGGGCGAGTCTTTGCGGATGAAATTGTCTTCGCGCTTTTTAATCTAACCCAGATAATAATTCGTATTTAAAACCATCGTTCCAGCATTTTCCTACCCAGTTACTGTCACGTTACCCGACATTTTCAATCTTTGACCTCTTTTTACTACCTTGATCGAGTGGGAATGACTCCGTCTGCCATTTTGACGTAGAGATACACCCCGTCTCTCGTATATTTTTCACGCCGTGTTTACACGAAGAACTAGGCCTACAGTATAGATTATTATCTCTAGATTCATTCATTTTTCTATCAATTCACTTGACCTCACGTATTCAAAATAATTTTTTTTACATTGCTTAGCCTTCGGTTACAATGTAACCGAGGTGATATTAAACAACAACAGCATATTTCACATAAATAACTACTGTTTAATGTTTGTTTATGTAATAGTTGTGGTATTATTGTTTCATGGTGACTGTTTATAAATGTTATATGCTGTGATATGAAAAATGTCATGTTTCGGTCTTGATAAAGGGACGGATCGCCCAGAAAATTTCATAAATGTCTTTGTCTGCACTGTCGCTATTTCTTCTCTGACAATATACAATATATATTTACATTCAATGCGATTTTAATATTATTTGATACTATCTAAAAAAGAGGAAGATGCCAACGCATGGAATGTCATCACTCACTGTGTGACGTCATTATGGTAAGATAAATAACTGTTTTGTGTGTTTACAATGTTAATAAAACAAAGCACAGCACTACATGTTAACTCAATCTAAAATATCTGGAAAATGACCCCCATATTGTTGGGTAGGTATAACTGGTTAAAGTGCAGAAGAGTTTGGTATTACAAGGCTTCCATATATTTGCAATCTATCGTGATTTCAACTTTACATTACAGTGTACATGTATACATACATATTGGACTGCATTAAGATATATTGCTTAGAAGACGTTGGCTGGACACCCAATTCTTGACCTTCTAGTTTTTGACAATAACGCACGCTCTTGTTAAAAAAATGAATAGACCTGTTATATTAAACACGTTTTCAAACATCAATATTGAGAATTATTTTGGTTACACTAGATCATTTAAAGTCTTAAGGGGACATATTTCGTTAGTTTGATTTAGGAAATCGATGAACAAAATGCATACTGCAAACTATCAGGGGAGCTCAAACTTAGAAATTGTCTGATCTGCGTCTCATTCTTATTACTACCTGTACTTTATGCACAGTATATTTTAAATTCATCTCACAGTTAATGTAAGCAGTCCGCGGTCGGTACAACATTGAGTACAGGTATAAAGACGACCCTCTTTATTCTTAACCGTACATAATTATGTAGATAAACAAATTGTCGAGCGGTGATCAATGAATCACGATATTGTGTTACATGCTAGTATTGGTTTGCACAATTCAATGGATAGCAGATCTATTTATATCAAACACGTAGTACAAACCGGTTTTCAAAAATCGATTTACTTGTGTAAATACACCATTGTATGTTTGTGTCAGACGGCGAACTGGAATGTCCCTCAGATTGCCATAGTGACAGTGTTGATGCCGTTATTTATAATGACATAATGGAGGAGCTACCTGCAGCTAATGCAGGAAAACACAACTGGAGAGTTTTAATTTTAGTTTATCCATTGGTCTCCTTGTAGAACTTAACTGGCTGTCTCAGGAAGGCATCAAGGACGTTTTACTGTAAAAAGCATGTTGAATCTAGCTACCTGTGTATACAGTCATTGTGAAACACTGCGCGTAAACGAAATTCGTCTGCAAGGTCACCTGTCTTGAATTGAGGTAAGTGCTTTGGTACAATTAAGACTCTTTCTGCTATTTGGTGAGAAAGATCAATGTATATGGGAACGATAACCGTATTAAAAATGAAAACATTTCGAAATCAGTCATATTAGTGCTAATATATGCTTACATTAAAACACATCATATTAATAATCTCGATTTTTTGACGGTAAACATAATTATGTAATTGTCTAAAAAATCGTTTTGTTTCGTGTATAGCATAATTAAAAGACAAGGACACAATGAGGTATTGAACAGTTAAATATAACTTAATATAATAACACAACTACATAATGGCGGCAAACCATGATACAAATATTTATTTTCACATACTGTAGCATGCACTATAAGATTACTAAGAGTTCAACCAGACGGTGTGCTATGTATTCCAGAAGCTTAAACGGATCTATAATCATCGACAAACAAAAGGTTTTACATTCAGCAAAGCGCAATATGACGTAACAATTGAACTGATACAATATAAAGTCAGTGATTTGTTATTTCTTAAATTGCACCCACAAACATGTAGAATCTAGCTACTTGTGTAAGAAGCCTTTGTGAAACACTGCCTGTAAAATAAATTGTCCGCGAGGTCACCGTGTTAGCATAAGGTAAATATTGTTTGTACAATTTTGCCAATAATGCTACTTCATAATAAAATTTACTTTATTTGGGAACGGGAACCCTATTTTATTTTATTTTTAAAAACACACGTTTCTAAATCAGAATAATACATGTTAATGTATATCTTCAATGTACATTAAAGCAAACAATATTAATGTACCAAGAAACCAAGACAGTAAATATCTAAAACTGTTTTGACAATTGTTGCTAGCTTATTACATTCAGGCAGTCAAAACATGACAATTGTGGATAATTGTAGGTATCATGTATGTATCTAATCAGGTCTTCTCCAATATCAGTAACATAATTTGTGTCAGGAATGTATTACAGATTTGAAGTATACCCTTCAAATGAGCCTTACTTTTCTCTATGACGACATTGTTTGAAAAAAAAAATTATCAGATAATACATAATATGCATTACACATAAAACGTTGAAACAAATGTTTTTTTTCTGATTATTGTTTCGACTTTAAGAGTGGTATTCTGCAAGATTTTCAAGTTGAAGTAAAACGTCCACTATACGTTTTACTTCTATTCGTTTATATCAAAGAAAGATGCTATTCCACTCAATTATGACATCAAATTGGTTACACTTCTATGAAGCAGCAGATTTTAACAGACCTGCATTGTACATTGCTCCCTACTAACACTTTCCTACATATCGAAGATCAGTGTCAAGTTGTATATGTCAAATATATAGCAATGCACATAAAATGCTGAAAGATGTAGTGTAATTCATCTGTGTATAAAAAGAATATTAAACTACTGTCCGCTAAGGTGTTATATTTACGTTTCATTGTGTACATGTTAAGTTTATATAACAGATAGGACTTAACGTGTTTGAAATAAAAACTCATCACATCCTTTATGCAGCTATATATCTGCCACAGAAAATAGCAATGTATTTCCACCAACACTCGATCTATCTGAGCTATACATTTCTCACTTGTTATGGATACGCAACATACTGCATGTTCCTTTTTTAAACATTGAAATTCAAGTTATTCTTACATTTGACCATCTTAATACGTTTTCTAAAAGCAGTTCAAAATAAAGTCAGCCTAACGGCAACGAAACGAGACGTGGCGAACTTAGGCATTCATCCACGTACCCGAATCATATATAAAGAAAGCTGCATTAAGTTATTTGATATTATACGTGTAACAAAGGAATGAGTCAAGTTAATTGATTTCATGATAGCTCTTCATTCAAACAGTCTGCAAGGCTAATCGCTACCTATTAAATACCCTTTCTCTCCAATACACACTTATTCACATACAAGCAAATACATGTGTGCACACACCGATTTTTATGAATCATTTCTAATGTACGGATCAGCCAGCTAACTATACAGGCAAGTGCGATATCGACTGCGCCACCCAACTACCGCATTTTAACTACACACACGTGCAATAAACACTTACTTGGCGTCATAGACGGCTAATAGACGTATAAAGGACTCATGTTACAACATGTTTCTTCACGTTATTTAGCCTTGCCACGGTCTTACCAGTGTCATGAACTTGCGCATTGTTTATTATGTCACATATTGAACGTCTGCTCGTATTTTCGCTGGTTTTATAAATTGATTCGGTGGATTGAACAAGGACATTAAAATGTCTGTCGTATTGTCATAGCGGCAATGTTAAGACCATTATGTTCGATGACATATTGGAGGAAACTCCTTCATTTACGTTAGAGAAAAAACGATTTCATATTATGATTATAGCGAATTATACTGTCTCTTGTTGATACTATGTATGTTGTATATGTGTGTTTAAGCTGTCACGATTTCGTATTGTATTACGTGTTTATATTAGTTTTGCATACCGTAATGAAAAACAGAGCGTATCTTTTAAGAACTATTGAAAACCGGTTTTAAAAGATTTAAATATGATATCATGTGAATGCACCATCGCTTGCTGAGGCTAGGGAATTTAAATGTCTGTCGTATTGCCATACTGGCAGTGTTTACACCGTTATTTTTAATTGACATGTTGGAAGATGTCTACAGCTACCTTGTGTGAAAAACAACGCAGTGTTATGGTTATAGCAAATACATAGGTCATAATGCAGACTTTAATTGTCTGGGTATAAATGACATCATGAACTAAAGGTATCCCTAGTCAACATATATAATTTAGCTACCAGTGTATAGAGACATGTAAAACAGTGTGAAAGAAATGTGTCTACAAGGTCATGATCACCGTCTATACTTCAGGTATGCGCTTTTACAAGTTACACGATATATGCTTTTTTTTATTTTGATCTCATTTCATAAGGAACTAATAACGTATATTTTAATCTCAAAGCTTGAACACGGTATTAAGTCAGACCAATGTCAGTAAGAGTGAAACGGACATATCCTGTCCGTACCCATTTAAAACATTCAGTTCTAATAAGCAGACGTCAATGGTGGTAATAATATTTCATCAGGATGATACAGGGGTGTCAGCGTTTCAGTTGACAAACGGAACGGAACAAAAATAGTTTCACTGTTTGGAACAAAACGCGAATAGAACGGAACGAAACGTGTTTTTCTCACAGGAACGGAATAGATTGAAAGTAGGCGAAACGAAACGCGAGGAATGATTAAATATGAAATGAAACGACCTTAGAAGATAAACTATTGTAATCGAGATTTCCGTTGTAATCTATAGGGAATTAACTACGATAAATCAGCAGTAGATACTAATGTTAAATAAACAATTCACATTTACGTATTTATTCCATATCTATGGTTTCCAGCCCATATCAGAGACGAATTAATTGTCTGTGAATTGTTTCGCCGAGTAAACTCGGCGGTATACTGTTTGTTGATGAAATAATGATGGTGGTACCCCTAGTTGACGATTTCACAAAGCATCCAATACATATTAGGGTTGTACACATTATTATATCAATGTTCTTTAATTAATTCGGTACATAACCACGATTCTCGTTTATTACAAGAATTCATAGTGCACGGATGATGACCGGACCCCGGGATCATGAAACGACGGACATATCGTACGCTTCAGGTGCCCGTCTGCTCCATTGAGAGAAAGGAAGAGACATTTCGTCCCGACTATTTCTAGACCATTTACTTTTAAAACCCTCCAATTAAATCAGGACGAATGGAGAGTTTTACGAACGTGCTATTGATTAAAATGACCATCTCAAGGCGGTCCACATTGTAATCCAACAAGACCATCAAAATCTACACTCGCTGGCTCAGCTTTTTTGAGAATCCGCCCTAGCCGCTGCATCAATCACATGCACAGGAAGACATGATGCAATGTTAATCGTGTGTCTCATTTTATTTGAGACGTGTACATCCCTATCAAAAACATACTTATAATATGTGTAATAAACCTAGTCCTACTGCAAACAGAAGTTCGCTTGAACTTCAACCGTTCCGGTGTTGTAAACAATGCGACTGCAGCGCCGCATCCTTGACGGCCGTAATAAAACTAATAAACACTCTCGAAATGTATCCAGCATTTGCGAGATCACAATTATCACCGTACTGCGTTTGAAACGAAGATGTAATCATGTATTGTTCATTCTAGCCTAAATTATTCTTTATTTTAATAATCATACATTGCTTGGAGAATAATTACCTTCTAGCTGTGTTTTTTTATCAAGTTGTATTTTCAATATATTATTTGAATATAGCCAGTCAGCATGTCCTGACAGGATAAAGATTAATGCAAGAATTGTAAGACATTCAGCTTTACAATATTTGAGGAAACTGATCAACCTTTTACAAGGCTTCCATATATTTGCAATCTATCGTGATTTCAACTTTACATTACAGTGTACATATATACATACATATTGGACTGCATTAAGATATATTGCTTAGAAGACGTTGGCTGGACACCCAATTCTTGACCTTCTAG
>JAUMHH010154015.1:0-18777 GCA_032359455.1 Chlamys rubida | reverse complement strand
TGCTATATCTTTACTTCATACCAATTATTTTAAACATATTCAGGTGAGCGATACAGGCCCTCTGGGCCTCTTGTATTAATTAAATGATAAAGGAGATTTTATTTTTTATTTCATAATCTCATAAGAATGAACTTTCTAGGAAAATTATATTAAATGTGAATCACTATTTAGAATATGTATAAATGCTATAGATACATAAAAAATATAAGAATCCATCAATAACTGTTGTTTACTGATAGATGTTTATATATACAATGGAACCTGATATTGAGTGAAGATCGTGGAATTTTAGACTTTAAAAATTATTAGGAAAGTTAGTTTTTTTTCGCAATATTCACAAATATTTTCTATCTAAAATTCATTTGGAAAAGTCCTGGATAGATAAGGAAACTATTGATAAAGCTCCCAGTCACCTATTAAATAGTGTGTTCCATTGACAGCTTCACCACAAGTTAAACAACAATTTCAATTGACCATTGTAAAATTTGCATGAACCGTTACTGTGGTCAAGCGTTACTGTGGTCAAGCGGTCTAAATTTGAAATGTCAAGCTAACAGGAGTCTCAGAGGTCAAGCCTGGTCAAGCGACTAAAATCCTAATGGTCAAGCGACAAATATCTCTAATGGTCAAGCAATGATACATCCCTAATGGGACTAATCTGATGGTCCTCTACCAAACCTTAGATTGACCATAAGATGACCATAGATTTTGTATTGACCATTGGTCACGAGGCGCGCCTTAGATACCCTAGAGATTTCGATAAAGCAACACCTAGAATTAGGCTAAATAGAAAATTGGCAGCCTAAGGAAAGGCAGTACAACTAGAGTTTTCTCTTCAATTCTGAACCCATTCACCCCTAAAGTCACATTTGAAACTTACCAAATCAAAGATTGGGCAAGTCCAGTTTAAATATCTAGGGGTGAATAAGTTGATCATATTTTTGTGACATCATATTTATATTTAAATAGTCAGGTATATCTAATAATCACAACCCGATCTATACTCAATTTTTGTTTTGCACAAATAGCAATGCCATGAGTTGGTTCTTTTACGTTTTACTGAGAGAGCCGAACTCATTTCCATGAGAGACCTCATATACGAAAACATGTAAAACAAAGATTCAACATGATGTTAATGAAGATAATTTCAAAACTCAGAATATGTCAAAGTGTATTAATTGAATTCTCACTATAAACTATATCTTTATATAGTAACGGTACCTGAAGGCAGCCTCTTACTCCAAACTATGTCTATATATAGTAACGGTACTTGACGCCGCCTCTCACTCCAAACTATGTCTATATATAGTAACGGTACCTGACGGCCGCCTCTCACTCCAAACTATGTCTATATATAGTAACGATACCTGACGGCCGCCTCTCACTCCAAACTATGTCTTTATATAGTAACGGTACCTGACGATCGCCTCTCACTCCAAACTATGTCTATATATAGTAACGGTACCTGACGATCGCCTCTCGGCCTCTCTGTCATATGTTATTCTATATCTGGTATTGCTATACTCTCCGTTCACCTCTCGGCCATAAGAGTTGAACCGGACCCAATAATCGGTGGCTACGTGATATTCGTGTACAATTGCTGTTATTAGTTTGTGTTGTACAAAACATCGAATGGGGTTAATTTGATTAAAAAGAAGCCATCTGACTTGCAGATACAAATAAAATGGCCGTTTTATGTCCTGTAGATACACCCCAACGGACTCAACCTATTGTCGCATGTAGAAATATTTTATCACAAATGGCCAACGGATTATTAATGATGCTGTGGTCTGGAGTTACAGCTCCGTATCATACCAGCAACCCTAGTCCCCACCACCTCTGCCCATTTTTTCCAATTAAACCTGGAGGATATGTATAGCCTGCCGATTGTACTTACGTCCATCTGTACCACTGCCGAGCTGCCATCTCAGTGTGGTAGACAATTAATGGAGTACTCGGAAAAAAACAACAGCATCATGGGAAGTTTTTTTTGTCTCTGACGATGAAATGTACTTATTGAAGTAGATTAGTTTAAAAATGACTTGTGTTTGTATACTTTTTTGTTAAAAGTACACAACTGTACTGAAGAGCAAGTGTTGACAGTAAAATTATCCCATCAGTGTAAAAACGTTTCGTTTTAAAGTACATTTTACAGCCTCACGATTACAAGAACCTAAAATTTATTGGGAAACTCATTGATGAAAGTGCCATAAAAACGGCACGTAATTCCGTATTGTATTGTTACAGCACTACAGAGTGAGAACCAGACCAGACATGTATGAGATATACTGTATTATACCTAACGAAACTGCTTGATCATTCAAGTTTATTCGATTTATTGTTTTTTGCGTTTTCTGCTAGTTATGCTTAATATTGCTACAGTAACAAGCAGATTCATCAGACCAGGACATTTATTTATTTTTTAAAATCTTAAATCAATTATATAATACATTTATATGAGTTAATGGTGAAAAATTTGTAACAAAAAATTACTTTGAACTGAAGGTATTTCATATCTTTTTTACTAAAAAGTTACTGGTGAAAAATATGTAACCAAAAAATTCACTTCGTTCTGTAGGATTTTTTTTTTTTTTTACTAATATCGGTTTGTTAAGTTTCAAATTTTGAATTTGAAATTCGAGAACTTGGAGATAAAATTTTCTTTAAGGATCAAACAATAAAGATAGATGAAACCTGTTAAGTACCTGAACCGTCCTACCTGAACCCTACAGATATCATACATCAATACTAACCCTCCTTACGTGTTTGTAAAAATGTATGGCCATCTCACATCAAGTCAATAATTGTATACAATTAAACTACAAATGGGAAAAACTTAAAAATTTTCACAAGGATGTATACACTTTTCCGACACTATTTATCTGAAATATCGGAAGGAGGTAGAGCTGGGACCATAAGTCTCCAGAACCGATTACCGTAATCAGACGTTCTTGCTTCCCGAAAGCGTTGGAATAATAGGTTCCTGTGAAGATTTGTGAGATTTTGCAGAGGAGATTTACTGCCTGTCAACCCTATATCTCGGTTGTCAACTCTCCCTGGGTATTGATCCAGCCGAACCTATCCCAATCTGTGGGGATATTAAGTTAAACGCTTCGCTCAGACACTGGGAAAAGATGAGGAGGGAAATGAAATTACCACCTGGTGTTGTTGAGCCTAAGTGTAGCTAGTTCCCGGGAATCACACCAATGTTGAACAAAATATTGGATTTACACAAAAACCAGGAAACGTATCAATAATTTAGGATAGGACTCGTCATGTGGGCCTGTCAGCCCTTAGTGTGTTCAGGATGAACCACATTTACACTGCTAACTTAAATCCAGTTCTACTGCGCCTAGTGAGCTTAATGGTACCACGTCTTATACCGTAACATGTCATAGAAAATGTTCAGATTTTAACATGTAAACGTGAGATGTTTATGATGTCTTCAAACATCTTCATGTTTGCATGACATAAATATCTAATGGAAAGTTTCATCCAGGAGTTGTTCTTTTACTATTCGTGTTTCGATGATAGTCACCTTCGTCAATAAACATTCCAATTTCCGGTTAAAAAACTGAATATAAATAACCATGTCACAAAAAAGAAGGATAGGATAGACTGGAACAACTTTAGGCTGGTTGTTAGGGAACCTCTCCAGGATGGGGCAACTCCAGGCTAGTTGCTAGTGAACCTCTCCAGGATGGGGCAACTCCAGGCTAGTTGCTAGGGAACCTCACCAGGATGGGACAACTCCAGGCTAGTTGCTAGGGAACCTCACCAGGATGGGACAACTCTAGGCTAGTTGTTAGGGAAATTACAAGACTGGGACAATTCTATGATGGTTGCTAGGGAACTTACAAAACTGGGACAATTTTAGACTGGTTGATAGGGAACTTACAAGACTGGGGCATATCTAGGCTGGTTGCTAGGAAACCTCACCAGGATGGAACAACTCTAGGCTAGTTGCTAGGGAACCTCACCAGGATGGGACAACTCTAGGCTAGTTGCTAGGGAACCTCACCAAGATGGGACAACTCCAGGCTAGTTGCTAGGGAACCTCACCAGGATGGGACAATTCTAGGCTAGTTGCTAGGAAACCTTGATAAGGAAGTCAGGAGTTACATGGTTGAGGTTTAATGGTTTGGAAGTTTGAAGTTACATGGTGTAGTGCAGAGTTAAATGGTGGAAGATAATGGCTGTGTAGTCTGGAGTTACATGGTGGAGATTTGATGGGTTGGTAGACGCTCCAGACAGTGTAATGTCGGAGTATTAGTCCCGGATGTGCCTACATTAGAGTGTATAGCTGACTTAGGGCTGTACTTTACCTGCCAGCAGAAGCATGGTTAGGGCAACCTTTAAAATTGTTGACTAAAATGAAAACAAAATTTTAAAAAAAAGCAAAAAATAGATTAAAACAAAATAAAGTTATTAAAATGCTATTATTAACTCCGTAAAAATTAATTGCACTTTGTTGAACTAAACAGAAATATTTGATAAAATTGATTTAAAATTTGTTTGTGTGAAGCTGACATGGTTTTCTCTTTGTACATTTCTGGACTAGGAAACTGTGCAATGTCATGCTATGTTAGGGGTTTAACCATGATAAAGTTTGTCCCTTCGTCTGCAGAACTACAAGACTTAAGCCATAGAAATTATACCACAAAGAGTCTTACAGCACGGTAACATGCAAGACATCTCTTTGTTGCCGTGGGAACAGAAATCGTGCTAAAATGATGAAAAATAAGTCTTAAGTGTATTCTCATTATTTGTAGCTAATTTTTGCTTTCACAGAACACCACATGACGTAAAAATCACAGTTCCATTAGGTCATCACGGGGACATTCAACATCCCACTGACGTCATGGCGACCGTTTTAGGACTTGCAATATTAATGAATATATAGAGTCGAGTAACAAACATTCGATTCAGTTCGTAAATCGATCGGAAATGGAGCAGTATGAGGTTTGTCGTAACGTAGGCTGTTGATCACTTCAGCAGGACAGTGCAGAACGTAATCTAGATGTAAATTTGTTGTTCAATGGTTTTTAAGAATAATTCAAAACGATTAGGTGATATATATTATTGAAATGATAAAATAAAGTTTGCATGTAAACATGTTTCAAGTTTATGAATCCAGAGCACTATGTGTTGTATCTTCAGTGAAAAAGAGTTCCTATAGTTTATGTCCTTTAACACATTCACCCCTGAAGACACATTTGAACTCTTCCAATTCAAAGGTAGGAATAGTTCATTATGAAATTTCAGGGGTGAATGAGGTAAAAGTCACCTGCAACTCCTAATTGTCATAATGTGACTATTGGGGAATTAAATAATACAAAAAATTCATGGGGAAATAACTGTAGACATAGGACTGAATTGTTTACCTTTTGATAAATGTGACGGTATTTAAATTCTATCCCTACAGTACATAATTCAGTTGGAGCTTATTTCTCAACTTGAAATCCAAAATTTTCCAGTTTATGTCATTGTGTCTTTGGAATCAAATATTTCTGTTAATTAAGCTAAAACTGTATATAAGCGAGATATATCCTCTATAATAAAATGTTTAGATAACTCTACCCTCTATCTTAATGATGTATTAGTATTAATGACATTTCAATAGATATCGAGATTTCAAATTTGGATTTTAGATTTTCAAAGTTCGAAATATCAACTTGAATGTTAGGGCACAATTCAAATTATTAAAATGATAAAAACATTTAGTTTATCTGTGAATTGTTAGACATGGTACAGTGTAACATAAAGATAAGTTAAAATGTAATTACGATAAAAACACTCGTTGTTAAGAAACCTGAGAGCAACCAAGTCAGTGCGTTATAAAGTAAAGGTGTGTCTAATTAACTTGGCCAGGTACAAACAGCTGTAATTAAGGCGACATCAAGGTAACAATATTGGCATTGTCGTGTAATTAATATTGCAGGGTTCATTAGTATGTGATGGTGGCTCGCCTGTCCGTTCTCTATGAGGGCGTAGTTTATGAGGAATGTGTTGACGTTTATTGGGTGTTTTCTACATTGCTATTTTATGGAAGTGTCTATCTTTTGTTTCTTCCTGTGCTTTCTAACAAACATGAATGGTGTATGACTTTCTGTCACCTTCAGAGGCTGTCCTCATCCTAATCCTCATCATCATTCTCCTTCCATTAAATCCTCGGTCCCTGGCAGATCTACCCATTTCCGTTTCATTTCCACAAACGCCATGCAGACTCCTGTCTCTTCCACATTCCAGAGCCAAGTTTTTCCCCAAACCTTATCCTCTTACCACCGAACTGACAGCATTGACTCCTTCACAGTCCTGTCTGTTGGTTCCTTCACCTGATTGTCCTTCGATCAAACATCAAGCACTGCCTCTCCTGCTTTCCGTAGCCTACTTCTGTTGAAGCCTCATTCTCATCAAACCCTCAGACCCAGTTATACCACAGTCCCCTCCGTTTCCTCAACCCCAAACTACTTCCATCAAATATACAGCCCTGGCTTTTCTACACCCCCTGGTTTCAGCAACTCCTTCCCCTCTGCATTCAAACACTCCGAGCTCTTCCACATGGCTTTTCAGACTCAACTCATTTACCCCTGAAATTTCATAATGAACTATTCCGACCTTTGAATTGGAAGAGTTCAAATGTGTCATCAGGGGTGATTAATGAGTTCAGGGTCTCCTTATCCTCTGTTCGTCAGCCTTAGCCATACCAAAATTTAGTTCAAATTTTTCAAAAAGTAGAATAAAAACTTGATGACATATACGTATACTAAAGCAAAAGGATTCAGAAAACTTACTGCATTTATATTGATAGTTTTGTGTTGTTCATCGAATAACATTCACACAATTGGGCATTTATATGGGCATGTGTCACTGTCAGGTGCGAAATTCACTGTAGATGGAGCCACTGGTTTCCTTATCGGGCGATTGGGTCGGTGGTCTCCTGCTTCTGTACTTATCAATTACAAGTATACAATTATAAAATATTGATGCAGTATAGGTCACGCACTGGGAATGCACATGTTTATAGCTGGCATGTCTCTTAACATGCGCTCTTGCTGGAAAGATGGGGAGAACTCCTTACTTATGGGGAGAACTCCTTACTTATGATAAGGAGAAGATGGGAGAACTCCTTACTCACGATAAGGAGAAGATGGGGAGAACTTCTTACTTCACGTAAAGGAGAAGATGGGGAGAACTCCTTACTCACGATAAGGAGAAGATGGGGAGAACTTCTTACTCACGATAAGGAGGAGATGGAAAGGAATATATTATTTGCTGAAGAAGACTAGACGAGGGAAGAGTTCAATACTTAGATAATTCATATCGGAAATGTTCCAATATTTCATTACATGATAGTAAATTAAACAGATCGCAAATCAGGAATTAAATTTCTTATTTGCCAAAATTTCAAATTTTCATGAGGGGTTGGTTGGTTGTTTGTGTTTTACATCCTATTAACTTATTCACCCCTGAAGGCACATTTGAACCCTTCCAACTCAAGGGTTAGAATAATTCATTATGAACTTTCAGGGGTGAATGAGGTAACAGCTAATTAAGGTCATTTAAAGACATGTCAGGTTTTGGTGGTGGAGGAAAGCTGGAGTACCCGGAGAAAAACCACCGACCTGTGGTCAGTACCTGGCAACTGCCCCATGTAGGCCTCGAACCCATAACCCAGTGGTGTGATCATAGACTGTCTGACGCCTTAACCACTCCGACAACGCGACCCAGTAGTGTAGGGCTAAGTGATCGTAGACTGTCCGACGCCTTATAACCATACGGCTACTGCAGTCCGTTTCACGGGGGGAGAAATTGTGTCGAAATTAAAATATGTCTGAAAAACAGTTGTTATAATGCCTACAAAATAATGGTGTAAAATGCAATAGTTTCAGCTTTTATATATGTAATGAATTCATTGAATTTTAGCAGAAAGTTAGTTACAGGGAATTGCACCGATTCCACAAAAATAAAAATGAAAGCGAGATTTGACAAGAATCTTATCCCAAACATTCTGTGTTTGTGTCTGTGATAGGAGATTTCAATTCTTTTGGAAGGCATGATCTAATTTTCATCGGGGTAATTCAATGTTTCGTATCTGTTTTATTTCCAAACTATTGGGTATTCTCAACATAAAATTTCAATTTAAAAATCAAACTTATCTATTATTGAGCAATATTCTCAGTTCTAAATGAATTGTATCAGTTTATCGTGAAAAACAATAATTACTCATCAGCTCTGTCCGACGCCAATATTGATAGGGAGTTGGGTGATAAACCAATGATCGTAGTCAAGAAAAACGGACAGATACATTGTACCAACGTTTACCTCTTAGGAACAATGGAACAGTCCACTATCAATGGATGGGTGATTTGTCTAGGCACTTGGAGGGATGTCAGGATTAAATTGAAAACAATTATCTGCATAGAAATCCAATACTGTGTTAATAACAGTCTTATATATAGATTTATATTTGTCTGGGCTTGGCGTGAGTTTCTGTTGTATCTGTTTGTCTCAATGAAGGGCCTGATGTCAAAGACTGAAATTATGGCAAACACTAGCGGGCCATTATTTCTTAATCGATACACTGTTATAGTTTATTGAACACACACATGATTAAAACGTCACCATACATTTTCAGTGAAATTATCAGAATTGATAAATATTTACATTTTTAAAAACAAAAATCATTAATAAAGATACAAAATATACTTTTCTCATCGCTATCAACAATAGTGATCTCTGATGGGGGTCATAAAACATTTCAAGGACCTTGATTTACATTGTGATCCGTGTCAAAGAGTGTCTTGGAGATTAAATTCCATCGGGGCGATACATTTAAAATTCCGTCTCGCGCTATATCCAGATAGAAGCAAACAAGAACCTCAATTTACAGTGTGATCCGTGTCAAAAAATGTCTTGGAGATTCAATTTGTTGCAAATTCCGTCGGGGCCATACATTTAAAATTCCCTCTCTCGCTATATCCAGATAGGAAAAACATTATATAGGAAATCCGTGGTATATCTGACCTCATTACACATTTCTAACGGTGAAATTGAACGTTTCTTACCTCCGTCCTCGTCCCAAATGGACTGGTAATGTATTGCTTTTAGAACAAGCCCCTTCACATCCTACTGAACAGTCCCTTCAGTAATTTTTCCCAAAATCTTGAACTATAAAATTGAGATAAAAACTAGATTAAAGTTGAAAAGTTGAAAACAAAATAATTAAATTGTTGAATGTAGGTCAGGCTGTGATTCGTAACAGCAGCTTATAGGAGATTTATATATTTTAATCAAATAATTTTTTTTTTACATGAAGCTTTTGTCTGTTAGTTCCATGCTTAAGAAAACCTGAATTGCTACTATGTTGTACCAGTATAGGTATACACTACTTTATCACCCTTTTTGGGAAAATTAGCATTTTTTGTGATGACCTACAGAATAGTCGCTCCACCTCGAGATGTGAAACAAAGTTCGTATTATATTTAGATAGAAAGTGGGTTTCCTAGATTAAAATGTGTTTTATTGGAAAATTCAATAAGTTGTATATATTGATATTTGGCCTGCTCTTGGTTAAAACAAGAAGTCGTCTGCTTCACCTTAAAAAACTGATGAATAAGCCAGCGAATTGATCGTAAGGGTTTATAGAGGTCTTTGAGTGCATTCGGTGCACCACGGCAACTATATATAGAAAATGGTGCCTGATAATGTCATGAAAATCAAATTTTCACAATTTAAACTTAAAAAAATTGCCATTCCCATGGAACAACGGTACGAAATAACCTTGGAACTCCGATTTTGATATGTGTGGAAATCTAATGCCAGCATCACTATAGAGGCAGGGTAAGGTTTCTGTTTATAGGAATCTCGCAGTTAAGACATCAATTACACAGTGAAAACTTCCCTGTTTTTGATTGGTGGATATTCTGCATCACAAAAGACCATTTAGAAAATTTCTCTTTTTATAGGAATTTTTTCGATGTTTAAAAATGTGAAAAAACATTCTTTTAATTTATGAGTACATAGATATATACATTTGATCCATTGTGGTCAGAAGATTTACGAGGAGGTTCGGGGAGAATGTCTCACTGGATGTCAGAAGTGGTGATGAAATAGAATGTACCTTCCTGCTGATGCTGTTATTCTATTTGTCTCATAGATTCATATTTTTACAATAAATCATATCTGTTAAAAAAAATCTTTAAAAATTGCATTTGAAAAATTCTCTTTGACCTGTAAACAGACGACGTCTTCATAAATAAACTAGTATTCCAAGAGTTTACAGACACTTGTTATAATGCCTACAAAATAATACCCCGAGAAAACCACGGAACTGTGGCCAGTTACCTGGTCCTAACATTTCCTCTTAATTCAAGTGTATAATTTGCTATGGAAACTTTATATATTTACTGGTTTCAGATCTTCTTTAAAGGGATATTGGTTTTTTTCTTCATTTAATCAGCTAGGGAATGTTCTTACCTAGTTCAGTTCCGAACTTGTGGTAAGTTAGTGTGAATCTATAAAATGTACAAAGTCTTTTGTGTCGACCAATCAGCGATCATGTTGTCTGCAGCCCAGTTATTACACCCAGCTGGGATGGTCTACGTCGGCACCTTGCACACCTTCCGCAGGTAGGCCTGTCCAAAACAGAATTGCTTTGAGTCATGTTTGGTGCGAAACGAAACAGGGCGTCTGTGTACGTATAGAAACAATAAGTAATTATGATCCCGGGCCATCGGCCGGCGGGTCGTACCACAGGCAGGGAGGCGCAATTTACGCTTACTCAATAACCATGGTCCATGAATAATTTAGCAAAGTACGAAGTACAATTCTTCCTATTGATCTGTAAACTTCAGAATATCGACGGTAAATGTCTTTTGAATTTTGTCAAACTTAATTAGATTTTATAGACGGAGTTACATTTTTTATATTGATTTGTCCGATTATCTATTAACACAATATATTTCAGTTAAAAAAATAGATAATTTAAAAATGTTTGTTTTCCATATTCCATAATCAATATTATTCAAAAAGTCAATAATCCATGCTTGTCTATAATTGTTTTCAAATTTAACTTTGTTATTAGAAGAAAAATATTTTACAAAGTTTGTTTTCTTTTTTAACATTAATTAATAAAATTAAACTTAGTAATATCAATGATAAATATCTGGTGAATTTGTGCTAAAATTGAAAAATTATTTAAAGGTTCACATTTAATTAGTTAGAATTGCAGATCACTGTCGGGTTTCTCTTGGTTGATAGTTTAAAAGAACAAATATTGCTGTGGTCAAAATTTTTCCACATTTGATGAGAAATTAAATTAAGGATTGTGTCGTTCGTGACTTTGTGGTACTTACCCCACTTGTTCTGTAACACTGCATGGTGTGGGGAGCTTTATGCGACTACGGTTTTACGTTTTACGGGACAAGCAGGCTTTGGAACATTGAAGGCGAATAATAAATCAAATAGTCCCTGTACCTGTTTGTCCTGGGACCAGTTCAGACATTGACCCCCCAGCTCTTGCTGCAAAGCCCTAATAAAGACGTCCTGTGAAATATTTTGTACATTTGCATCGATGATGATCCTAAGATTCTGTTTCAATGAGAAGAAATTCTTCCAGAAATTATGCCGAAGTTTTTTCCCAGGAAAATTCTGTGTATGGTTTTATCAGCCCTGAGGCTTGCTATTTAGAAGTGAAGAGTCTGCATGCATCCTAACAGAAAAACATGTCAAAGGGTAACAGAATGAGGCTTGCTATTTAGAGGTGAAAGAGTCTGTCCTAACAGAAAAAACATGCCAAAGGGTAAACAGAATGAGACTTGCTATTTAGAGGTGAAAGAGTCTGTCCTAACAGAAAAAACATGTCAAAGGGTAACAGAATGAGGCTTGCTATTTAGAGGTGAAAGAGTCTGTCCTAACAGAAAAACAAAGGGTTGTACTCACAATTCTTCATCATTTCTTTGTAGTGATATTTATACAGTGACCTTTTGTGAATACTCCATGTACTCCATGTAACATGGATGAGGAGGTAATGTTGAAAGCCATGCTAAAATTTGGACCTGGAACATTGACAGTTGAGCAGCATTATATAGCATGTACTGTATTAAAAATGGACACCGATTCAAATTTGGTTTCTCCAGCTGGAGACACAGAAGACTTAAACCCATTTTGCAGGAAGCCCCACAGTAGTCGCCTCATTAGAGTAACTCTTACTGAAAACATGCTAAATCTAAGGTTGTCTCAAATAGTAATCAGTAACGCGCACCTCAAATTATTATTATTATATTTTTAGAAACTCAAAAAAAAAAAAAAAATCTTAAATTGTTTCTCGATTTAGTTTGGCAACATCTATTGTAACAGGTTTTGGCTACGTGAATGGTAGGTGTGACATGTTTGACCTTTCATCGTTACACACCCAGGTCTGCTACGTATGGTGGAACCCAGACAGTCACTCCTCAATGTCAAGGACATGCAGACCATTTACCATATGAATCAAACACTTGAAGGATTCCGATCTGTCTCGAAATCTTTGACGGGGCACCAGACCACTCCAACTTATCATTAGAGCCAAAGTTAAGCTTATTGTCATTGTCTCCCCAGACACGTGATTGGCCAGGTCGATATTTAGGTCATTCATGATACGGTTTTTATACCACAATAGAATTCCGTATAGTTTCAACATTGCTTCTAGACTAAAAAGATGAGTCTTTAAATTATTTCTTTTCCCACATCTTGTATGTTATGGCTAATTTTTTTTTATTTCATGAAGTGAGAATAAAAAAATCCATATGCTATAAGGACTTTCGAAGAGTCTAGTTGATCTGAATCAATAATATTGTCTCCTTGAAATGAATGCCGATATTTTGACAGCTATGTACAGCTGTTTTCTGCCATCATCCCTTATTCTTTGTTTTGGAATCACCTTCTGTATTGTTTGGTGCAGTTCATTGTAGGTCTGTAGGGATGTTGGTTTTTAAACCCCTTGGAAAATATTCAACAATGATATCAGTATTAAGCGATAATACTTTCTAAATGACAGACAAAATTGTATTCAGGTCTTACCTACTTTCCCTTTATCTAGTCCTGTAGACTTGTCCAGTCTATAGGCGGACTGGTCTATGTGAATTTTCTAGGGTTAAAGTCATTCAGGCCCTCGAGACATCTTTCGAACAGAATTTCGATTGAGGTGTCCGACATTATAAAAGCTATTATAAGCACAGACGAAAATGGCATTTAATCTCAATATTTTTATTTTTACTTTTCATTTGAAGTTATTGAAGTGTTTACTTAGGCAAGTAACAGATATTTTAATGTTTTGTTTGCTTTAAGTCTTTCTTGTCTTTTGAACCACACATCGACGATCTGCTGGTTCACGCCTTCTCTTCCTGCATAGTCTCCCTTGTTTTTACAGCTACGTAATTTAAACGGAAGTTAATATTGTAATATTTATATTTAATTGAAATTCCTTTATCTGTGGGTTTTAATACGGATCTCCTGCTAGGTCAATATTGTAACAGATTAACATAATGCATTTTAAGACTAATGTGACTTGCACAGCAGCACAGAATTTAATGTAAATATTTGAGTTATGGTCTGTTGGCTACTAAACCCATATGTAACCAGAATGAAGCACCATTACTTCAACCATCGCGCTGTTCTCAAGACGAAAAAATACAAATAATTTAAAACCCTGGTGTAGAATAGCCTCGTCAAATATCGCTGGTTGTATAATGGAGTACAGCAACTCGCGCTTCGTTTTCACTTTTTCCTCCATTTTTCACCATTTTGTCCCCTCCTCTCTCGACATTTGGCAATAAATTTTCCTCAATTACAGCCCGTTGATGTCGGGAAAGTCCCATAGATAATAGTAATAATTGCGCGTTACGTTGTAACTACCCTCATCTTGCGCTCAGGCGTTCCGATAAAGTCTTCCTCACGTAAATTCCGCTGATCGATTCCTTGCGACCCGCAGATGCTGCGCTCCGTATTGATGTGGCAATGATCAACCTTACCTTTAAACCGTCCAATCAGTCAACCGTGCAGGAAGGCTGGTCGCTGTTCAATGAACCGTGACAAAATTCATTGTTGTTTTCCTCTGTGTTTATTTTGTCACTTTCAACTCGATACAAAATAACGACAAAACGTTGTCAATAAAACCTCGATTTACCCACGCTAGAGCGCTCTAGGCCGGAATGAACATTGGAATCAATTTGACATCGTGACAAAATGATTAAGTTGTTATCATCAACTCACCTGGGGATGAACGGTCGACGGGACTGTGTATAGGGGGGCGTCCACATTGTTACACAGCTCGGGAGGAGGGATAATACGGGGCGAAGTAATAATAAACGTGGACACGGGGAGTATTGTGACTTTACAAGACAGGAAGTCATTATGTTATTCTGTGGGCTAATGTTGGTACGGCCCCACTTGTACGGGAGGACATTGGGTACATGTAAACAGCTATAGACACGCTGTAATGTATTGATACTGTATCAGTCGGGTTGGTTATTAAATGTCAGAGAAAAAAATTATAAATAGCAACAGTCACTCTGCGTCCAAGCTATTGGGCTTATAGCCCTTCATCAGGTATTGGACGGCTCTCACCCATGCGTCACATCCATATTTGGCTCTCACCCATACGTCACATCCATATTTGAAAAACAGGAATTTGTTGTGAATTTCTTAGTTGATCTGATCTGATCTGATATCTTTGGTGCATTTTATGGATATCCAGATAATAGGTATCTGTCTAGAAATTAGTTAATGATTTCTCTTTTGTCAAGAAAATTAGTGGATTTTAATTCTCTCAGCTACTCTTGTTTCCTCCCACAATAAAATCCCCTGTGCTCTTCCATTCACTAAGCTAACACAAATAGTTTATATGCATTAATATGTCTCATTTCATAAATGTTGTAAAATAAGTCAGGTTTACCTACTTGTCTGTAAAATCGATTTTCCTCCAGAAAGTCAGTTCATCAATGACCAGAAAGGTTATCATACACAGGTATTTGTCCAGAAATGTATTCAACTAGAGATGAAATGTCTTAAGTAATTCTGTGTAGAGGCCACTATGTGTTATTTCAGCTGATTAAATCATAACGGGTCGTATTTATGGGGAAAACCAATTTTCTCGAAACTGCATGCAGCGGTTTATATATAGCGAATGGTGATTACGAGAGTCTACATTTGTCACCTGTTGGTGTTTCAACCGCAAATACAATAATTCGTCATGTTTCAAACCAAGTAAAAACAATGGCTGTGTACTTTTGAAAATTATTTTATATATGTTTCCATAATAATTACTTTTGAAGTTGATGTGTTACCCTGACACACAAACACAATTATATCCCGCGGAATTTCAAGAAAATATTGTGTAAACAAACGTGATCGGTAAAATCTGGTATAGGAGAACACAATTGATTTAACAAAAATTGTGCTTAAAGTGTTACTATGGAAAGAGAGATCACATGATCACACGGCATAGATTGTGAGAGACTACACATAATTTATCTCTAGAGAATACCTGTCCTCAGAGAATACCTGTCTACAAAGAAAAACCTGTTTACAGTGGATACCTGTCTACAAAGAAAACCTGTATACAGTGGATACCTGTTTACAAAGAAAAAACCTGTTTACAGTGGATGCCTGTCTACAGTGAATGTTTGTCTACAAAGAAAACCTGTATACAGTGGATACCTGTCTACAGAGAATATCTGTCTGTGAAGAAAACCTGTATACAGTGGATACCTGTCTTCACAGAACACCTGTCAATACCTGTATAAACACCTGTAAACAGAGACACTGTTGTTATTTGAAGACTAGAACAACATTATGATATACTGTTCGTCCCTGATATACTGTACATGACAGCGCTATGTTACAAAGCTATTTGAAATGTGATCAATTTTGCCCGGTAATGACTAGGCATACATTTCTGCTATATTTTCTCACCTGTTCAAAGTAGAGCCTGACACACAAATGAAGCTAGAGACTTAATAGTCTATACTATCACAGCCAATATCTACTTAGACGGCTTTACTGCTCCCAGCTATTAATTTCCTGCTTGGCTAGTCACCCAGGGGGAGTAACTCTGCAGGATCTAATTATAGTCACGACACTACAATGCTGACAATCCTTATAAGATTTAATGAACAAATTTTAAGAGAATTTTAAGTATTTTGGGTATGCAAATTGGTTTATTTCTGTTTTCAAATATGACTTGATATATCAGATTATTTGGAATCTACATGTTCTATCGGTATTTAAAAAATATTTAATGTACAGAAATTTGGATGATGTTAAGTAAGCTGTCTGTAAGCTGTCCTCAGAGTATTAGTGTACTGAACTATCTATGAGGTAAAGTCTGGTCAGAACATGTCTAACGTATTCAGAGTAGGCTGTACAAATAGGACCTCAGTGACCCTCAGGAACCTTGGTGACCCACCAGGAACCTTGGTGACCCTCAGGAACCATGGTGACCCACCAGGAACATTGGTAACCCACCAGGAACCTTGGTAATTAACCCACCAGGAACCATGGTGACCCTCAGGAACCATGGTGATCCACCAGGAACCTTAGTAACCCACCAGGAACCTTAGTAACCCACCAGGAACCTTAGTAACCCACCAGGAACCTTAGTAACCCACCAGGAACCTTGGTTACCCACCAGGAACCTTAGTAACCCACCAGGAACCTTGGTAAATACCCACCAGGAACCATGATAGCTAGGAGTCACTGAGGACTGGAGTAAAGAATCATATGATATACAAGGATATGTCTTTGATGTAGAATATATACATAACATACTATCACAATAAAGAATATACATAACACCTTATTGTCCAAAATTTATTTTATTAATCGAAGAATAAAACATTGGAATACAAAGACTTGTTATTAAATGGTTTAAATATTTTTTTCAAAATTACTTTTGAACAGATCAGTACAATAGCATACCATGTTCAGAGCTTGAGTGTGTAATTTGTAGTGAAGTTTTCACAACATGTGCGACATGTTATAGGGTCACCGTAATGAGACACAAGGTCAGGAGATCGTGTGCATCAACTCCATCAGATGACAAAGGCCTAACATACCGGAGCACTGCAGTCATGAATATTCATCAGCACACTGTACATAGCATGCAAGCCACAGAGTTCATCACGTTTACACACATACATGTATATAATACCTGTCTCACCTGTAGAGAATCTCGTTAACAGGTGAGCTGATGGCTTTTCAAGTGACAACAACTGGTTAGATTTGTCAGTTCCTTTTCCTCATTCAAAACTCCAAGCTTCCTACGGTGTACACAGGGGGTTTGGACGGGCTTTGATAGTTGTACTGGATAACTTCTAAATTTACATTTTTCAATTAGGAGTTCTTCAGTCATCGTAAAATGCTAACATGATCATGTTATTTATAAACGGTAACCGACTTTTTACGTTTGCCAACAATTTGAAATTAATCATTTTGAACTAGTTAATGCTATAATATTGGATATTGGATGTTGGAAAATGTTTAATCACCATGTCAGGGTTATATACAGGTGCTTGATATTGTCGAACTTTACAAGTTTTATATTTATACGTAAGTAGGACAACAATCCTGTTTTTGACGAGCACTATTTCTATACTGTTGCTGTTGGCTGATACCTAGACAGTTTGCCTAACTCTGGTGATCTAGCACTGAAGAAAGTTTGCCTAACTCTGGTGATTAGACAGTTTGCCTAACTTTTTTTGATTTAGTAATGAAACAGTATGCCTAACTCTGGTGATTATGGTGATTAGACTGTTTGCCTATAACTCCCATGTTCTAAACAGTTTGCCTAACTCTGGTGATTATGGTGATTAGACTGTTTGCCTAACTCTCATCATCTAGACAGTTTGCCTAACTCTCATCATCTAGACAGTTTGCCTAACTCTCATCATCTAGACAGTTTGCCTAACTCTCGTCATCTAGACAGTTTGCCTAACTCTGTCACCTAAAGGCTTTGGTCACTGAACAGACATGATAGTCAGCCGTCCCTTTAAATATAAACCAATATTTGTAGTATACAATGACCTGATGTTATCCTACATTTATCTCTATTTGATATACCATTTATTACGAAGTGGACGTTAAACATGTCATACCATCCGGTCAGTGGTCAGTCTATGATTTACCTGTCGGTCAGCGGTCAGTCTTACCTGTCATCCCTATTATTGACAGAGCAGCAGTGTCCATTAGGTGTGGTCAATGATCGGCAGTGTTGGCTGACCATGATGGAATCAAACTGACCATGCACTCACTGTCATGTGTGACACGTTGATTGGGTTGTATTAATGACGGGTATATCACAATATTTATATAGGACCCGTTAGCCTACTAAATAGATTGTAATGCACAGTAAGTCCTTGTTATACTGCCACCATTTATACAGACAAGTTTTGGCATTATAAAAGGGTTTGGTATAGTTAATTGGGGAAATGTACAAGGATTCTTAAGTATTAAATGAGGAAAAAGCATATTGAAGCATATTGGCAGTAAGGGAGGTGGCAATGGAATGAAGGGCATTATATTGGGGTTTTACTGTATTTAAAACATATTGAAGTTAAAACAACTATGAAGAAATTTAGAGAGAAATCAACCAAGAAATCATGTCCCGACATCAAAATGAAAAAAGCATTACGTCTGAAAATCATTTTCTATACAACCTTACAGTAGGTCTACATTTCATCTCTTTCAAAACACATAGTTTTGTCCTGAGACCTAAGATGTTCTAAACCTCTAACCCCA
>JAUMHH010154004.1:0-10474 GCA_032359455.1 Chlamys rubida | reverse complement strand
TAATAAACAAGCTACTGATACGTCAAGTCCAATTCATTTTTTTTTGTTAAGTTTATGAAGAAATATAAGTATTGTTGTATATGTTACCGAGAGATGATTATTTTTGTATTCTGGAACATGGACATTTTGTTTCAGTTTTAATCATTACATAATATATAACAGCTTCAACATTTACCTGTATTTTGTCATTAGCTATTGAAACTAAATTCAATGACGTAAAATCGTGTCTGCATTTGAATGAATGCATTTCATATCAACAGACACATTTGATTGTATCTAAACCCATCGATTTAGGAGTTGCATTTGTACTTAGAGATACCCGGTCATACTACATCGCGTGGCACGCGCGCCCCGGGGCACGGCCGCCATCACTCTTATTAGTAACTTCCATAGGTAAGGTATGATAATGGCCGGGCGGGGACGCTGTCTGAACATGCTCCTAGAAACACTGCTGAGAGCGATGGAAGACATCACTTATAGTTTTCCCAATGTCTACCCCGTTATGTACTAAGTACTGAACACACCATTCAAGAGCAATATTTACTCGGTAGCTCCTTACAATTAATAGCCAGCTAGGCATCCCCCTCGGGCCGAGCTGTTCCCCTGGACGACAGAAAACAAGGCCAAATTCACCGACTGACAAACATAGTCAAACATCCCACTTGGATGAAAACTGACTTAGAATACAGAGAGAAAGGTAGAAGGCAAAATATCATCAGCGGGTCTATCAATATTTATTTAAGTGTGGCGTACCTTTATCCCCGTACCTGAGAACCTCCGTGCAGCACCTTGCGATATGAGAAATCGATGATACGGGGTTTAAGACTTACAATCCTGTCATATAAAGTTCACTTGGGTAAGAAATAAACATCTACTGGTATTATTATGTGGTTTTCTAAGAACGTCTTAAATAAGGTACTTGACTGTACTAAAACTTTTATAATACAAGTGGGGTTTTTTATCAAGAGAAGTTTTTCTGGCCTCCGGCGAGTGTGTGCTTATATATCAGCAAAAGCTCAAATAGAAGTTTTATAATTATTCTTCTGATGCATTATCAATTGATAATATTATGTAAGATTGACTTTGTCAGATTCAGTTGGCCAAACTTGTGCCCAAGCAATTTGCATAATTTTTCAAATTTTCATGTTTTAACTTAACTAAGACACGGTCTTGTATTCGGAGGCAGTGTAGTCGACTGCCTGATACTCTGTTATCCCGATATTCCGAAGGCCCTGTAGTCCGACGGCCCGATAATCCGTAAACCCGATATTCCGGAGGCGATAACGCCTTCGTACCACCGCGCAGCCTCTTAAGAAAAGTACCGCTGCTATATCTGTCTGTATTCAAATAGACGTATTAAATAATTCAAGGAGATGCATATTTTATATTTTGAACAATAGGTGTATATTACATGCATCTTTCGACAGAACAGGTGGTAAACATTTTTTTCTTAATTTCCCGAATTGACTACATTTAAGTGTCGCCCGTCTTCGCTATATATATATATATACAGTCTGTCGTCTGTAGATATGGATGCTAATCAGTTGAGCATCCATATAATTGTACAATTAGCATTTTCAACGCAGGGGAGTACATACGGGACAAAGCGGGGTACGTGAGAAGGAGCTAGCGGTTCATTATATATGTATTTATGGACATTTCGTGTAGGTTTATAAAGAACGGTCACATGTCAAGTTACATCCGCGTTGCTCAGACGCATCTGAACATGCACATCCCAGATCAAGTGCCCGATACGGAAACCCAATAAATATTGAACTCGGATGACTGAATTAGTAATAAAAAGATGGCCTGGCTGCATAGAAAAACAACAATACGTTTGTGCAATCTCAATACTTCATACGAAGCTACCTAAATCTTAATGCAGTCGTATAGCAATACACTGTGGGCGTTATCGCAATAAATCAAATAAAATTTTCCAATAATTGTGACGTCGTGAACATAGTGACGTCATAAATTGAACGTGATTTCTTACAGGTTGGGATATTATTTTTGCTCTAAATTGGACAATACTTAACGAGTAAATGTAAGTGAATGAAGTGTCGAACTCGTTAGTATGACAAAGGAAGTAATATAGCTTTTCTTAATGAAATGTTGACAAAAATAGAACAATTTGATCGTATACCTTCTTAACATGTCACAAAAAATATATAATGCTATAATACAAAATCAGCGAGTCGTTAGAAAGTCTGACCCTTAACAAGTAGAACATGGCACGCACGCCTATAGCATGCACTGCCTAGTATAAAAATAGAATATACTACAATATATTCTGGGTTTTTTTTACTATATGCAGAGATGCTTTAGATGTGCGTGCTTTTTAGGAGACATATATGCTTGTGTTGGATCAGAGTTTCTAAAGACTCACTGATATTGGCACATTGATTCAACACTATAACCCAAAACCGTAATACTCATATTTTTTACTAGATTACGTATTGAATCTGTCATCGGAGCCGTAACGAACCATATACTCAAATAAACAGGGTCGTAAGATACTTTAAGGAAAACCGGGGCACAGGATAAGCTTCAGCATGTACGGGATTTTCTCCTAGTTAATTTGCACTCGTTTTGTCAGCGTGACTTGATAATCATCCGGTGATCGCTAGCGAAGGCTACAAGTCCAAATAACAACACTACTCTTTCACGACAGAACCGTTTCTATTTTTGATTAGCACTTAGCTGACTCCGGACAGTAAGAGGTATTAAATGTCCGAATTAATTCCCTAACTTGTTTGTTCAGGCATCAGGCTGACCATTACATTGACCAGCACACTGACCAAGGGCTTGTCACAACTGGACGAACAAGTCTTTCGGCAACTTCTGCTTCCTAATAAGGGATGAAGTCGGCTTAATAATGTGTGTTTGTTTAATCCTTATACTGAAAGGACCCTTAATGCTGTGGTGTTATTGCCGTTGGAATGGTAGGCAGGAATACTACAGGATAACTTCACACGTATATAAAATTATATATATTATCAAAACGTTTCGATCAAATTTAGCTATCTATTCGTGAACTTGCAATTGGAAAAGTCGCAGAAAAAAATATGTAATATTAACTAGTCGAAATTGGTATGGTTTGTTATTTGCTTTATTGCTTCAGTTATTTACAACCGTAATAAATAAATAAAAATATTAAAACTTAAAATGTTGTTTATTTTTTATCTTTATTTTTGTTTTTCTCGTTTTCATCTTCAATATATTTGTATAAATTACCGAGCATCACCTGTTTCTGACATCCATACCTCGGCTAAGAATTAAGAAGCTTATATCGGTAAACGATCAGAAACGAATTGCTAATCGCATTAAATGCTTAAGTTCCAAATAAGCAAGCCTCTCCAGCCGTCCCGGTGTAACACGGGATTACCATCCCTGACCAGTGGTGGAGGTCAAGATGCTTACTGACCAGCTCGTATTGTGGATACGAGGGGCCAGTTCTAATCCTCCATACCCTACTTTTGTTCGGCGGATATAAATGGATGTATTAAAGAAATTAATCTGAAAATCAACCTTCGACAGCCAATTTGTGTCGATGGCGATTTATTAAAGGATAAAAAGGACCCGGATTATCACAGTTATACATGAAGTAGTTCCTTAAATCACAGAATACCGACCGTAAACCACAGTACCGACAATGTGATGCCGATTTGTATTGGATATATATAATGGGTGTTACGTAACCACCAAGGACCGTTATACGTACACTCATAACAAAACAATTGCTTTGTACTGTAACAGGCAAACATTTCGATTATAGCGTGCTCTGATCATAGTACAATAAATGCAAACAGATATTTCCATCTCCAAAAAGGCGATATCGCGATTCACTTTTCTTTACATGTAATAAATAATAAATTATTCTGCCATAAATACAAAGACATTGTTCACTTAATCGTTGGCGGCATTGATTGTTAGGGCGGCATTTCTATTAACCTGCAATAACACAGCGATTAAAACACAGTCGAGACATGGATTTTATTGTCTTTTGTCACGAGCGCCAGCCGCTGCAGCACCAGTAATTTGCCGCCACAAAACGGCAGCGCGCGGTACTCCCTACACCGGAAGCAGTCGACATCTGTTGCAGTCAGGTTTTTGTGTGTATGTAATGCAATCTCGTGCACGCAATGACAACACGAAACAAGTGACCCACTGCCACACAGAGCGATAAGGATGGCGAGGACAAAACTGGGCTTGACGGGATGTTGAACTTCTGATAAAGATAAGCCATACTTTTCGGTCACCACGAAGTCAAAAGCGAAGGAACAGTTCGGCTGGGGCTGAGAATTTTACCATGTGATGCTCGGCGTGCTGGAGACAGTCATGAGCCTTATCTGCTCCTGTCTTATCTCCCAGCGACCTTGTTATGATGACAAGGTCACTTATAAAGGTTTCTTCCCATTTTCTCTTTTTTTTTCATAACTACAAATCAAGACATCATGCCATATGCCCACAAACAAACATTTATCTTATATTTTTACACGAAATATTTTTTCTGCAACTTTTTGAGAGGGATTTGAATTCGCAAACGACTCGCCAATACATATACCGCGGGAATTAAAGCAATCTACAATCAATGAATTTTTGGTGACTTTGTCCCCCTTCTGTTCCCTCTAAATCTACCCACTGGTTCATAACGAACAGGTTTGTGAAGTGGTGATGCTGAATGTCACGTGACTTCTCAAACAAAAATGGACGGTGGGTGGTTGATGGAGGATAAAGGATGCAGTGAGGCAGGCTATACCACAGGTGTGTAGCCTTTGAAAGTCGGGCTCCACAGCCGTAGATTGTATTTCTGAATAGCTAATGGTAAGATGCCTCGAGTCTTCATCCTCATCACTTTATTGTACCGCATCTGATCACTCAGGTGAGACGGTCGTCAATGCTTCTCCTCGGCGTTCCATTACACTAGTTCATACCCTGGTCGATGTATTGAATTGGCGACTGTGGTTGTCACCGGGAAATGAGTGCAGTGTCGTATATAAACCCTCCCAGGTACTCCAGGCCCCGAATCTAATCAGACTCTCGTGTTTGCACTGTACACTTCATCTGTCAGCCCCATAAAACCTGGCTAGGACCTGACAAATACCCTAATCAAACATCCGGGGTAGTGATGCTGCTCTACTGCCTAGCAACCGCTTATTATCTGGGGGTAATTTTGGGCCCTAGCCTAGCACGAGCTCCTATCTCGGTGGTAAGCACAGCCGAACACCTGCAGCATCTGAGAGGAGAGTGTCGGCATGCTGGGCGAATTTTATCGCAGGTATGATGACACAGGTATGATGGGACAAGTCTCTCTGACTGCAGGTAGGATAGGACACACAGGTGAATTTGATGATAACGGGCTTCAGCGGGAAGCCAGGGGACAAAGGCCGGCCTTTGAGGTGTATACGGACGGAGCCTGTATGCCCAGCATCATCTGGTCGTGAATATTTCATGGGGCGTCGCGATGGACGTCGTCTGTCATACCGGAGATGTTAGGTAGAGCTGGCTTAACATAATGGTGAATAAAAAAATCTTAGATACAGTCATCCTGTTTCCCCGAATATAATCGCTGGCTAGGATGAGGATGAAGAGTGTCCAATTTACACTGTATGTGAGAACGCCATTTAAATGGTCGCGTGTACCACCTGGTACATGTAGGATAAAATTACAGGTTTCACAATTTGAGAGTCTGATTTAAAAAAAAACCCACTGCGGTTAATGCATAAAAAGATAGTAAATCTCATTTCATGTAAACAGTACCGAAAATAAACGTGGAACGTATTTGTCATAAAGCAAACAGCCCACGTAGTGTATGTGTGTAAATATAACACACAATAAATAGGTAGGCAATATAAAGAATCATAAATAGGCTACAGGTAAGTAAAGTTGGCAGGTGAAGATGTAGATTAGGGATGGAAATACGCCTGCTGTACCTGAGCGCAGGTCACCTTGCTGGACAGGTAAAACGACAGGTATTATACTACAGGTATGTCAAGCTGGTCTGATTGCTTGTCACAATGAGTCCTGATCAGGGTGTCTACCCGGGCACACTAATCACCGGCTTTTCACACATTCTGGCTAATTAATGGTGACATGCCATTTACCCGTAGCATTCCTCCTATCAAAACATTGAACTGGTTTGGACAACGCTAGATAAGGGAGGGGTGGAGGGGGTAGTGAACAGTTTAACTCAAGCTCGAAGTAAAAAAAAAAAAAAAAAAATATTTACATTCTACATATCAACAAACATATATCATCTATTTATAAGTGTTAGCAGACCATTCCTATGTAAAATATTTATAATCGCTAGAGATACTTTAAGAAAGGTGCATCACAATTAAAAAAAGTTACCAACTTGCAACTGAACAGGCGAGTTTGTATTCAGCGACATCGCCATGGGTGATGCTTCGTGGGAGTAGGTAAGTGTGTATCACCAGGTGATGAGGATAACGTGAGTCAGATACACGGTCACGCACCAGAAAATGTTGAGCGGGAGAATAGGTACAAGAGATGTCGTGGGACAGACCGGAGAAGCATGGTGCTCGAGAAACAGGTACACAACTATGTACACTGCATCCGTCTTCACCACAAACTATACACAAGCTACCCAGACACGACACCGTGTCAGAAACAGCAGCGAACAATAAACATATCCCATATTTCAAAATATCCCCTCACATCATCATCCCGTGTGTAGGTGTGTTTAGCACACCTGTACATTACATCTACCTGTAACTATATAATACAAACAGCCCCTTCATCCCTAAATACAAGATTCAGCGATTGAGGTCACAGTGATAAGTGTTGTACACAATAATAGCCAATTTTATTTAACATTCCTGTATATCCATTTCAGCTTCCCTATATAGCTTAGGTATCACAACCGACAGGTAAACACACCTGAATCGTTATTTACATGTACCTGGCTGTGGTCCATAAGTACGTACTATCGAACCAGGTAAAAACTTCAACAAAAGTTATATACGGCAGATGACATGACATAACAACGCTTAACTAACTTTCATTTTACCTGAATAATTCATTAGAAATAGTGGACTTACCTTTCAGAGGCCTGGGGTTGGCCTGCTTTCTCCGGGACATGATGCGACACTATGGACCGCTGTTATCCACTCGGATGTGAAAATGACCAAGATGATTCTTGGAGCATGCGTGCTGCCTCACTATCGGGGCACACGAAGGGGCCGACTCAGGTACGCCAACTAACACAATACCTGTTGAACAGGCTATGAATAATTAGCCAATGAGGCTGAAAAGAATAAGTACAGGTAACCATGTACGTACCTGTTGGAGAGGGATTACCTGTGATTAGTCCTATACAGGTAAAAAATGTTACAAACAACGGTAAACTGTAAGAAGATGTTTGATAGTCTACACGGGTTGTGCAACGGGTAGAAATGTATTGATCTCAAACACAGGTATATACAAACGATAAAGTGGGTCCTAGCTCCCGCTGTAGCCCAACACCTAACGATTTACCTGTGGGCTGGGACGCAGATTATTAATAACTATACTCTCGGGCCGCGGAAATCTCCCCGTATTTACCTACCCCCTTATAGTCAATACTTCGAGATGACTGACACTAAGATGCCCCGTTGATGGTGTGTGAATTTTATCCTTTGAGAAATACCAAATATCAATATTTAATTTAATTTCATAGCCCATTAAAATCATAATATCCGTGGTTTACAAGAATATTTAAACGGATGAAGATGTTTAAAAATGATCAAAAAAGGACCTGCATTTATATTTAAACTATTTTAAACTATTTGCATATTAAATGAAAATTCATAAGATATTTATCGAATGTATCAATATCTGGATAGTATATTATCGATTTAAATATTAAAAAAAGGACCAATAATGCGATTTAGTTTAAAATGAGATAAATGATAGTGTAAAGGCACATGCTAAATAAATCATATACATTGTTATCGGACCTCAAATTGAAGCATAAATTACCGGTGAATTTTGCATATATTCAAATCTATGACTTTGGTAGCAAAGACAGCATTTTGAGCAGGATGACACATTTTTATCCGTATCAACACAGTTTACAGAGAGGATAGGAATATCACCCCGTATAAATCAATTCTTATCTTAATTGACTCTGAGGCTATTGTTACAGAAATTAAATCCATTACGTAAGATTACAAATGATTATTTCAGATACCCATGTTTTTATACCAAACAATATTAGACCAATTAGTCAAATTATTTACAAACTCATGTTTGTAGATTAATTTATGTCATGCTGATCCTGACACTACTACTCAGATGTCACTTTAATTGTTTTTAATTAATGCCTTTTAATTATAATTAGCACCCCCGTGTCGAACCCCACGCGTCATGCCTCGCAGCCTCAGATCTCGAACCAAAACTTGTCTCATCCTGCTCCACGGCTGAGTAGAATTCGGTTTCTCTTCACACTCTCAATGTCCATTGACAATAGTGGACTAATAATATACCTGGTACCGCAGGTATAGTCTTTTAAGTCTACCTGTATACCTAAAGCATACCTGTATGTCTTACTGCATACCTATTGTCACCTGAAACAATGCCCGTCTCGTGTGACGTATGTCCTGTATCGGGAACCCTTATTTCACCATATCGTACAAACCTCCTAGTTCAATTAAAATTAATGTTATGACATCGGGTTTGGAGCTATTTATATTATTGATATATATCTTACACGTACTTCAAATATAGTACCATCCATATGACCGCCGACAGATCTGGGAGTGGTGTGATGCCAGGATCGAGTACTAGTAATTATACCGAGCCATTGTTCGCCACTAGTTTACTTAACACACATAACAAACAGTCGGCCTGAAAGCATTTTATACATCCCTGTAACCGTTCATCAATGTTGAAGAAGTTTAAATTAGGATGTTAAAAAGCTGAGTATTGATTCCGTCGAGGACGGGTATATATATATGTGTGTATATATACGTGTTATTGGCAAACGTGACATGCCGATAACGGTCTGGGATGTTTAATTTATGGTGAGGATGTATTTGAAAATGTTTATGTACATTTAGTTTCAAGTCGTGTTTGGACACGAGAGGTGTATGTACCCGGGTTTATATAAGGAAGAAGTCCCTCGATCTGCGTCTATCCCGAGTACCTGGTTCTATCACCGCCGAATTGGGATGCCATTCAAATTCCGGGTATACAGAGGGGTTTGAAAGCATATCGCTATTTAAATAACGGATAATATAGCTAAAACCGTATTGTATGGACTGAATAAAAGTAATTGCCCAATTTTCCTCGTATCAAGTGGAAGTCTTCAACCGCTCTCGTTCCCCCAAGGACGATAAACAAAGCCTACATTCACCCACAAACGTCACTATTACGGACACAAATACCGTTAGGTGACATATCGGTCTTTGATGGAAAGCTGAACCGTCCCTGGGGGAAGAATTCGTCCTCAGTAGACGAGCTACCCGTTAGAGAGATACCCGATCGAGATAGCGAAACAGTCGTCTTTACGCCTCGGTAGATGCTTACAGTAAAGAGCTAAGGTCCAATTAAAGTCATGTTCTCTTTGTACGTGGCTAGGGATGATAGATATGTTTATATCTGACTTCGATATCTGGTGTCAAAGAGCCTGCGAACCTAACGGGTACCGCGACGTGTTCTACATGACAGACCGGAGCCGAAGATGAGTTGTCGCCTCATAAGACACGGAGAGAAATAAATCTTCATCTCGTCATCCAACTATTGATTAATTTTTCTTTGAATATATCAAAAGATAGAGTTTAGGACGTATACACGATGACTGTTTCAGCCTTTTCTGTATATTGATGGGACAAGCTGCTTCTATTCAGTGATAGATTTCAATTTGGACAGCTTCAAAAATATTTGAATTGAGGTAGTGAAAGCCAATTAATTATTCAATACTTATAATTGCATGTAAAATCACATCAAAACGTTAATGAACCATAAAACCAATCACGATACCATTGATGCACGACCCAGAGTACTAATGAACACTTTCTGAAGGGACCACGAATTACATGTCATCAAAATGTACGTTTCTTTGAACGAGTCGGTCTTCCTGATTCAGCTAGAAATGATTGATTGCGTGAAAATGTATATGCGACCACTGACGGACAATTGTATGGACCCGGCTAAAGGACATGTATTTAAGTTGTATATCAGTCCATGCTTCTCTACAACAGACACCGCAGTCATCTTTAACGCCAAAGTACAAGCAATTCTGGGTTCAGAATACGTTGGAACTTGGATACAACTCTGACGATTTTTACACAGACATAATAAAAACATATCACAGTAATAATTATGAGATGGCAAAACAACCGAATTCTCATCCTATTATGCGAATGAGAATTCAACTCCCACAGAACTTTAAGAACTGTCTATAGCCTCCTCCCCTGTCTGTAACCTCCTCCCCTGTCTGTAACCTCCTCCCCTGTCTATAGCCTCCTCCCCT
>JAUMHH010153993.1:0-18779 GCA_032359455.1 Chlamys rubida | reverse complement strand
AGAGATAAGGTCCCAAATTTAGTCGCCTCTTACGATCATGCAATTGGGGGCAGCAGGTACAATTCTTGCGCCCTACCCGCAGGGGGTACAGGGCCCGCGACCGTAATGATGATAGAGAGCTGATCTGAAAGAATAAACGTGACCTTATTACATTCAAGGTCACGGTCGTAATAATCTGTACCTGGTACAGGTATGTGAAACAAATGCCAACTGCAGCGAAATAGCGACCATGTTATGCAATCAAAGTTGCGATTGTATTTCCACTAATTAACATACCTGTAGATCTAGAGTATAGGGCCCGGACTTCCTATACTTACAAACAGCTAAGCGTTATGAAGCAAACCTCCTTAATCAGAACTCTTCAGTCCTCGGTGAAAACAACCGGATCATTACCTTGTAAATTATGTGTTATGTTTTATCTCAAACTTTCTTCGATTTTAATATATTAAGAGAACATGACATGACATACTCAAACAACATTGTCATTTAACTATTACAAAACATTACTTTACTCAAACAATAATCGATATCTGGAATAGTCTCCCACAAGATGTTATTTCATCTTGTAAAGTATTTGACTTTGACAAAAACTTGGACGAGTTCTGGAAAGATCTTAAGTTGAAGTATGATCATACAGCGTCTTATTACAGACTTATTTTATGTTTACCACAATGTATTTCAAATTATATAAATGCCTGCGTCCACTAATATTCTATTAAATCCTATTAAAATTTACACTTTACAAATGTCTGAATGATGCTTTAACTATTTCCTTATACAGACGACCACGTGACGACCACGTGGTCGAACAGTGATCTGACGCGTTTCAAAATTTTCAGATTTTCACAACAAAAACATTTTGAAGTTTGTTAGTTTCATTTAAATCGTACGCAAAATACAGTATTGTGCATGCTGAATAACATTGAGTTTACAATAAACATCGTGTTTACAATAAATATTGTGATGGACTGCAGCCCCGACTTGTATGCATGGTGAATCTTCATCTGCGGCCAGTCTCGTTGCCACTGGAATCGGTCAGCCAGGCGATATACATACGATACACGCCCGGCGTGGTCATTGGTCCGACTGGGAACCCTATCTCGTCAAGTTTGGACAGAGCCCATTTCAAGTCCTGACCGTCCTGGAGCGCAGCGGCGAGGACCGTGAGGTAGGCTGAATGACCAAAGACAAAGCAACACTAAGTTACAATGAGAGTAAAGCCAATATAAAGACGCTGAGTGACTATGGTGTTAGTACTGTTGTACTTATTTTAGAGCAGTCAAAGTTTAGCGCTTTGATAAATTGGCGAAACAACAAAATATTCAATAGAGAAAAGTATACAGGAAGTTCAATTTCTAAAGCGGAAAAAAACGCTTACATAAGACTTCCTCTAAAATATGTACTTTTACCGTAATTTACAGTAAATGTATGCTATTTTAACCACCTGGACATCTTTTCTAGATTTGTTTTTATCATATATCACCTGCACGCCTTGAGTCGGAGCAATGTACGAGGACTGGTTCTCCTGTTTCTCCGATCTCCAGAAATTTGTCTTTAAACTCGGAAAACAACTCCCTGCTGTACTGGCGATCCTTGTCTATAAATGTCAGATTAAAGATAATTAATGTTTTTAGCAACGATTTAACGTCAATACAGTGTTACAATAAGGATGGTTGAATCACAGTTTAAAACATTGGTCATGATTGAATCAACAGAAATGGCCAAAATCATTCGTGCTGATGCCTCTAGCAAATTTGATGGCAGCCTTCTTTTTCTACTCTTTAGGAACCATGAGGACAAATTAAGTTTCTTCCATTGTTATACTTGGGAGATTTGTCTTTTTTGTTATTTGTGGAAATGACGTAGATCCCAAATACGAGATACAACAAGAAATGCTATGCATGCCATATTATATTTATATCGTCCATAATTATTGGACGACTATTTTCAACGTACACAAAAAGGGGAAAAGCAATAACATAACTCAAAATCGACTCAAAAACACACAGGAACTGGGCAGACATCAAAACAAAACGGAAGACAACAATAGGAAGTTAGGAGACACCAAAACAAAACGGAGGACAACAATAGGAACTTAGGAGACACCAAAACAAAACGGAGGACAACAATAGGAACTTAGGAGACACCAAAACAAAACGAATGACAAATATAGGAACTTAGGAGACGAAAGGCGTCATGATCATAACCTCCTAAGAATTATAAAACTTATACTGCAAGACACCAAGGTTTCCTAGTTCGAATGTGAACAGCAAGGACACAACTTACCTAGAGGGAGATGATGGTACGTCAAACCAGCATTCTCCACGGCAACTCTCTCCAGTCCCTCATTGTATCCGACACCGTCTCCAAACTCCAGGGAGTTCCGCTGCTCGTAATTCACAGAAGACGTAGCCGAAATATAAGTGGTCAGTTTGTCAAAGTCGATTCGAGTTCTAACTAGTGTATCCGGTGATTGACGTGGCCCGATAGTGGCATTCCCGTACGTGGGCGTTCCGTCTACGATGTTCAGCAGTGTCACAGTTTCCTGTGAGGGTTGGTTGTGTGTCGAGGTACCTAAACGTAGGTTGATCACGTGTTTGAAACCGGTGCCGACAATAGCAGGTATGTGTGTGGAATGAATTTGTCCTCCAACAAACCAACTTTTGTAAACGAAATGAACCAACCAATATTTTGACCATTCAACCGGATATGCAGTGGTCTTCGGAAACACTTTCGGTAGAGGACTTCCGGTGATTTTTGACACAACTTCCGAAGTGTTATTTGCTGTAAAGTCTAGTCCCACAGATGCAGTAACTTCGTAGAAGACATCACTCGTAATACGAGGCCGGAAGTTAGGATCGACTCTTGTCTGGTTCGCCATATACATTAATGTTGCAAATGTTATTGTATGCGCACGATGGCAATGCATTAAAATAGGTTTCTCCATTTCGGCAATGGCAGATGTCAGTTTCTGTACAGTACTAACTTTATACCAATCATCCTCGGAATCAAGTATAGCTCTAAAACCCATATTTACAGCATTTGCGCTCGTCTTTGCCCCATCTGTCGTCGTGAACGTTTCCAGTCCCAAATTTCCTGGGGAATTGAACCGGAAGAGCGTGATGATGCTTCTGAAACCTCCCTCGGACGCATACTTTATTTGCCTTTCCGTAAGTCGTCCGGTCAAGTACAGGTCAGGAGACATCTTCCGGATCCACCAAAGTTTCTGGAGAGAATTCGGATTTACACGGTCCGGAAAAACATTACGGAACAGAAACCGTTTCTGATGAGCTGCGTTACAGGCGTAAATAACAGTACAAATAAAAACTATTCGAAACTGTACGGTGGCCATTTTCGACGAGAATCGGCAGTGACAGAAATTTAGATAGCCTGACCCTTTAAGATAGTAGGCTTGTCTTATCGCCGCTGAACAAACTATACTGTTATGACACGCCATACGTCGTTTGACTGAACTAAACCCGTTGGAAAATTATAATACAGGAGTATATATCAATCAATAGAAATTTTGAGGAAATATTATGAGTTGCATTATAAGACGCTTACTTCTAGCCGTACACTATCTGCATTAATACTACCTCACGTTTGTAGGATTGCGTATGCGTGCGCGTGTGTATGCAATTAGGTGCGTGTGTACTGGAGATGTACAGTATTTTATTTGTCGGTGGTACCGTGCTTCCAACACCATCATTTTCTTATAACGAACGCTAGTAGCTACAGCATAGACACTGCAACACCCAGACCAGACCATTTAATACTCCGTCTGGGTTGTTCAAAGCTGGGTAAGCATGAATTTACCGTGCTACGCCAACTTGAGGGGATCGAACCCCGGCCGTCTGCGAAGAAAAAACGTATGCGAATGTGATATGGCCTTGGTATACACAGCCGTATATTTTGAGTATCCAGAATAACCATCACTAACAAAATTCAAAATCAGTGCAATAATGCATAGTTTATTATACCAATTTATAACATGAATGAAGTATACAAATTATAACAATAGTATGACTCAAATACAGCGGGCGAGAAATATCATTAACAAGTTTGCATTTTGATACTTACAGTAAGGATATATAATTTGAACACGTGGTTTTTATTTAAATATAAAATGAAATTTAACATTTTCCACAACCGTATTAGTTTAAACATCTTCTCAAATTCTTTTTGTCTTTCAATGTATACATGCATACCTTGTCTTCATACTCCTTTCTTTTTTGATTCATTTCTACTCTTTTTTCTTTTTCACCCTCACTTTCTATTCATTCTTTCATTCATAACACATGTATCAGAATTTGTAATTAATCTATAATACAGATAGGTGTTTTCTAATATTTACAAAAAATTCACTTGGCAACATAAGGCATTAGTTAAAAAAAATCCATTTGCCCAAGGTCTGTTTAGCTTAACAGTATCATAAGATAATTCGTTCATTTAGTTTGTGTTAAAAAAATTATTGACATTCAAAAACATTATCGGTACCCCTTAGGTTGAGATTTTTCTGTCTTACTCCCAAGATGGGGGGAAATCGCATCATTCTCACTCATTAGACAGAGATATCCACACTTCCGCTCAGGGAAACATATAACTGCCTTATCCTTCGTTAAAGATTCCCCTGTCCTAACAATTGCATGACGTCTCGTCAATAACACATTTGCGTCACGTCAACAATGAAATGACGTCACATCGATTATCACGGCAGATAACTCCGATATGCTGGACATTTTAAAAATAAACGTTTGCATTTCGGGAAATTTCCACTTTTTTGGGGAAAAACAATCATTCTCCACATTAGGAGTAAGACAGAAAAAAAATCTCAACCCTCGTGGTAAGATTTTTTAAATAACTGGCCCTCGGCGAAGCTCCGGGCTTGACATTTATGAATCTTACCCTTCCTGTTGAGATTTGTCTGTCTTACCACCAAGGTGGGGGGAATTATTTATCAATCCAACACGGGTGCTTCACTTGGAACGCGTCTACCCATCATACGCCGAGGTTGGAGAAAAAAACCTTTTAACTTAAAAATAATCAACATAAAATAAATATAACATTTTGAATAGCTCTAAAACGCATTTTTCAATATGTGTGAACACCTCGTTAAGCTTAAACAGTTTTTAAACAAACTCGGTCCCATTTTCCTTTTAAGGATCATGTAACCGAAAATAGCATGTAAATTACGATGCCGACAATTAAAACGAGGCTACCGTGTCTTTTTTAAAAAAATCAACGACATGCGTAACGATTTTCCATACTCGAAAATCAACCCTTTTGCTATCATTGTGCATGTTTATGCCAAGCAAATTTTCATTTGCTTGTTGTTAACATTAACGACTGAATCTGGCAAAAAAATAATCAAAAGAAAAAAATAAATGCACACGTTGAAACATTTAAGAAATAAATAACTCAACAACACATATATCAAGTTATTCAACCAAATAATCTTGGTCTTAAATAAACCGAGCAGAACTATTTTGATGCATGCGATTTTGGTTGAACAGATCATTTATAATCAATATACATATATAAAGGTATACAATGCACCGATATTCTTTTTATAAGAAAACTAGCTGAAAGGCTATACATATAATGTAAGTTAAAATACTTTGTAATTTGAACTTAATATTTTTGTTGAAACTAATATGGAATTAAAACTTTTGTTTTTTTATTTAAGATTAATTTGAGAGAGTTAGTATCAACAACTGCAATATGTATATTAAAGGAGTTGTAAAATTGAAAGACAAATGTAGTCATCATTCTTAAATCAGTGTCATCTGTGACGTTTTAAATGTATGAATACAATGTGCTGTGATGTTTTTTCAATCATATACCTAGAATAGTTATATATATTTATAATGTATCCCCTGTAAAACATCAATAATTCCGTACTGCTGTTCAATTCGTTATATTTACATTTCCATTGCAAGTTCCTCTATGAGCATTACTGTCACAAATTGCGTTCATGGGGCTATAAACGAAATTGGATCAGTGTCAATTCGAAGCTTCTCCTTCCGCCTAGAATAAGATGAGACAACCGTTACAAGCAAGCATTTGATGACGTTGGGCTGTTCCAGGAATCTCGTTTGCAATGACGACTTAAACGCTTGAATATCGGAAATATGTATTCAGGTAAAAATGTAAAATGCAAATATAAGGATTGTACGGCATTTTTCAATGTTCATGCCGGTATGAACGCAAATCGGTTATATACATATTTACCATGAAGCTCGCTAGAACCTTTGAACCGAAAAAACAATGGCGGGCAAAACGAGGCGGAGAAAGGAAGTAAATAGTGTCAGGTAACCAGTAAAATGGCATTACATGACAGTAAATATTGGGAACTTCTTTTTTTGAACGTCAAAAAGGTAGGTAACAAAAACTGTCGAATTACAGTTAATGATTCACTGACAATGATGTTATTTACATATGTTTTAGGTTAAAATCACATTTAATCACCGACATTGTTAAATGAAATGTGCATTTAAAGCAAGTGCTCCCGCTACCGAGTAGTAAGCATGTAAGATCTGCTGGTAAACTGTAGATATAGAAACAACCTAGGTACATACAGCTTTATATTAGTCACACGTCACTTGCATAGGGAATGTAGACTTTTGAATTTTAAACATATAATGGTCTCACAATATTGTCTCATGTTGGGGAATACGGCGGAGGTGGCTCCATTGGTGCCGATGGCTCAATTCTATGTTCCGAATACGGAGGGGCCTGAGGGGGAGCTTGAGGGGCCATCTTTGGGTTGGGCTCTGGAGGAGGAAACCCTCCCATGTGTGGTCCTGGTTGTGGTTGGTAGGGTTGAACCGGCGGTTGATAGGGTTGAGCCGGCGGTTGATAGGGTTGAACCGGCGGTTGATAGGGTTGACCCGGTGGTTGGTAGGGTTGAGCCGGTGGTTGGTAGGGTTGAGGCTGGCTGTAGGGTGGTTGTTGACCCTGTTGGTATCCGCCAGGTACTGGTTGATATGGGTACGTCTGATTAGGCGAAACGCCTGGCTGTCCCGGGGTTCCATATTGGTTACCAGGAACAACCTGTTGCTGCGGACTGACCGGATATGTCGCCGTATCACCATGTGCCGGGTTGTCATGGTAATACTCAGCTGAAACAAGAAGTAAACATTCAAGAAAAAAATGTTAATTATCAATTATTTGAATTTAAAGATCTATGGGCAGTGTCATACTGTGTCTCGTTTTGATACTTTAAAATTCCATTTTAACAAAGCATGGGTTAGAAAAAGTAGTTGTTCATATTTCAACACCATATAACTACGCTGTGGCAACGATAATTTTGTGTGGTCATAGCATTGTGTTTTCTTAAATTTTACACTATAATCACTTTCGATATCCAGGGTTTACTCTCCCGATATGCGTGTGTTTTCTGACTTTTTGTTTATCGAAGGTTCGAGGTCAGCCATTTGATTTGGTCCAGACAAGAACTGACCAAAGGCAAGGCTGGTGGACAGTGGTACCTGTACTTTGAAGGTTATTCAAGAGCTATCCCGAAATCATAACGGTCAATATTTAACCTTCAAGCAGCCCCGCGAATTATTTTTCTCTTTATTAATGCATTACTCTGAGATCACAGATATGCAGGATTCCGAAATTAGTCAATTCTTATCTTCTGGAAAGCGGCGCAAACAAGGACGTTGATTCTGATTCCAGGGGTGCAGAGTATATATGTGATTCGATGGGGAGCGGAAACCTTGAAATACTAAAATGATATTATTCAATTTCTTAACATTGACCTTGACGCCAAGACTCGACCTTGATACTTACATGACATGCCAATCATCATGACGCCCCAGACACATGACCAGACCCAGCCAATAATGAGGGCTGTGAGGATGAGCTGAAGTAGACCAATCAGGATACTTAGAGTACAACTCCCGCACTGCTCCCCGCCTCCCATGTCCTCGTTCCGGGAACAGCAGCACACACAGATTCCCGCCACGATGGTACCTGTATACAGTAGTCATAATAACATCTTGTATCACACGACTTTTGTTTTACAAAATAATATATTGACACTCAAATGGACAGAATAAGGTATGCTTCCCTTAGTCAATGACTTCTATGCGATTTCATATTATTTTGCGTATTACCGTATTTAATTATATAATCCCTTTTGACGTAAGAGCTGATATATTTAGCTTGACGTCTTGGCATTTTGACGTGACTAAAAAGCAATTATAGCTATAACGTCTATATGGCGTCACGGAGTAGAGTATGTGAAGTTTTAAAGATCACATCCTATGTTTTGTCTTATATACGGTAACCTCCCCTTAGTTTCGTTTCGATAGAACTGTACCACATTTAGGCCAAGACAATTCCGTTGACCAGTTAACTCACTCAGTTAGACCGACAATCCAATGGTCTAAAGTCAAGGGTTCGAAACCCAGTCTAGCCCCGCTGAAATTTCACTTTTAGAACACTGTTGTTGATTTTTTTTATTTACGTCATCTTTTTTTTTTTCATTAGTGTCCAATAAGGTATGGTTTTCTTTCCAGAAATGATTTAGCAGACTTATAGCCATGTCGAAAAAACACAGTTTCCAATTTGTCGTTTCAGTTTCGGCAGTGGTACGGGGATCCTTAAGAAAATCTACACGCACATAAAAAGATAAACAAAGAGAGATAACTCTGACAGTCCTATGTGTGTCACTTGGTAAACAATGTATAATAACGTCAATACGGTATTTCTTCCGTCTCCTGTTCAGGTTTGAATAGATTCAGGTATTCCTTCATTCTCGTTGTATGTTGGGTAAATCTAAAATACCACGAACAAGCACGTGAAACAGCTATAACCAGATAACGTGGCCACCACGCCCCGTCTCTGTTTGTCAGCAATGTTTACATGTGTCGCTGTACGTGTGTAACTGTTTATTTGTGTACCTGTCAGTCTGGTATGTAAATGTGCATCACTGTGTATGTAATCATTACGTAATCAAAACTCAACACCAGATTCCTTTATGTATAAACTAAGTGTGTGTGTGTGTATGGTCAGAATGTATACATACCTAATCCAGGAATAATGAAGTTTAACACACAGCATAGCGTCGCCAGAGGCATGGGAAGGGCTGGAATGTAGATCCTTTTCTTCTTACCCCGGGCCCTCAGGTTCCCATCACCACTACCGACACCCATCTATCCCGGGGGTTAGGTTAATTCGCTGGGAAGCTCCACATCCGGTTGATTATCGGTGTGCTAGAATGTGTGTGTGTCTGTTTGTCAGCAAGTGAGTGTGTTGCTGTGTGTATAGGGTGTATGGCTCAGTGAATTCCACTATATGATAAGGAAACTATATGCGTACATGTACAGAGGGCCATACATATGTACTGACGTACGTATATCAAAACAGCCTACACGTACATCACCTCGACACATGTGCACCTGTCATAAAAATACATATGTAGCTGATACAGTAATATTGATATAGGGCCTATGGCATAAAAATCAACTAGACTTACACAAGTCCATTTTATTCGTGTTATATTCAGTGGAATCTGAAAAATATAGAAGAATTTTCGTAACACAGTATTCTTCTGCAGCGATCGTAGCACATTATAGTTCATTTGTATGTAAATGAATGGAAACCTTTCCTGTGCTATAATTAAATAGTTAATAGTTAGAGATTAATGTACGAATCACGATTTCTTAGGTTTCTAGTTACTTACCAGAATGTATAGTTTGTGATAAAGATTTTACTGTTTCGAAAATAAAATTGGTAAACACTGGGAAAATGCTGAGTCATTGTATAATTTCAATGCATGAACTGTAGTTACAATAAACTGATGACACATTTATCACAGTGCATGTTTGAGTAAAGCGTATACGTAGAGGATATTATTATATCGTCTCAGAAAGTTGTCATTAAATGTCATTTAATAGTCAAGCCAATGATTAAGACGAAATCTACTCGCTTCCAAAACCACATATCTACAGTTACAATATATATTTAACCTCATCTAGCAATTACTGGGTTTGGTTCGTGATCAGTTCTAACGCGCAGATTAACAAAACGTGGCCATACATATTTCACATAAGAAAACAACCAGCTATAAATATGCTACATGGGTATCTTCTCATCAGACATTAAATACAGCGACTAATTATAATACAGCGTATCCTCTAACGCCCGCCTCGAATCGATGTGATTTTAAACTTATTTTGTTATTTGCTTAGACTAGACAAAAATAAAGTTGTGTTTCCTGCATGTAACATGTTGGGGAAAAATTAGGGTAGGTAGCTATAGGTTACAAGTTGTTTTTTTTTAAATAATTTAATGTGGTTTATATATGGTGACTTTAACACTGCTTCTTTTAAAATTGTCTTAAAACGTTTTTAGGGTTAGTACAAAAAAATAGGGTAGGTAGGGTTACCGGAAACACCAACTATTTTTGAGTGGGCCTTATAAACCCAATGTAGGTTTGGGAAATGAAGAGGTATACAATATCACACTGTATCTTATGAGATGGCCCCTTTTGGAGAAACTTATTTTACAGCTCAATTGCAGCCTGCTTTACCTTACGTTTCAGTGGTATCTCCCTTGGACATCTGTCTTAGATGACGTCAGCTGTTACAAGGAGGTAAAACATAAACAAAACTAAAACTAAACAATTAAGTTACCATAGGCATACACATTTACACACTGTCGTACTTACCCAATACGTTCAATGTGTCTTTATATTGCACTAAGGTTACTCAAGTTTTTATGTTGTCTCAGAAATTGACTAATAGAATCTTCCCCTACCTTGAGGGTGTGACCGAGAAATCCCCAATCCGAGGGGTGATGCTTTTTGGTTGTCTAACCCGAGGCTCTGCCGAGGGATAGACAACCAAAAAAATCACCCCGAGGGTTGGGATTTCTCTGTTACACCCTCAAGGTAGGGGATGATTGTTTTTCACCCATCCTATTATTTCAGTCACAACTCCACCGACAGTTGTCTGTTTGTAAACAAAAAAACACAGGTTGGGTATGAATATCGTCATTCACTTTTGATGACGTCACAATTGCCAGTGACACATTTAAATGACATCACAATTGAACACGTGTTAATCGGCACGTGGCTATCTCCCCCTAGGGGGTGACAATACGATTTCTTTTCCTGAATGAATACCAAATATGTATCAGGAGGTTATATTGTTAACACGTAACGTTTAACGCACTATATTCAAAAAAGTATAGTGGTTCATATAGTACAACCAGTGAAATATTTATCTGGGACGTTTCCATGATTAGAACATGTTTTTGTGTTCGATGAAGGTGGCAGAGAACATGTAGTACAAGCCATCGGAACATTCACTGGCTGTGCTATATGAACTTTTATCACATACCTGTCGAATCTTGTAATAGTAATACAAGTAATTTTCAGACCATGAAATACAACGTTCTGTATTGCACATGCGCACTCGTGAATATAGTCGTCCGCGCAATAAACTCGTGCTTTCTGATTCGTTAGTGTGTGGTCTTGCACATTGATGCAATCGATGCTTCCCAACCTGAGAAAATGTTTAGAAATATATTCAAGGTTGTTTTAAGATTTTATTTACAATCTAAGACTATCAGGTAATGTCTTAGTGAGTAGTTATATACGATGTATTTAAACACAGAGGAGGCCTAAGAAAATTGAATTGGATTACTAAATCAAAGACGGTAGTCATTTGAAATATCTTTGATCATAAATTTATATCGCAGAACGTATTTAAACACCCAGAAGTCACGAACTGTGACGTGCAAATGATTGATAATTCCTGAGGACAAGTAAAATACAATTTAGACTAATATGAGGTCTTTATTTATGTAACATTTGTATGAAGTAAGAGTGATATCGTCTTCCGAAAGAAACGCTCCCTTTACAGGCTTTCGTGTACATTAGAACAATTACGCCGATTCCATTTTGCAATATATATATACAGCGACTAACAGACAGGTAATATTTACAAAATGTTTCAAATTAATCAATATTCCATTAAGTTACATTTTACATATTTGTAGATCAGATAAAGTAAAATGTCTCTTATCTACCTGAGTATCAACTAGCTCTGCGCCAGTTTTTTTCCTGACAGGGCATTGCACAGTGTTGGTACGTATGTATTTAAAGATGGGATTCTGCTTATTTTGTTATTTGAAGCATTGTTATCGTGATTTTCTGATTGCTGTGAATCAAAAATGGTTAATCATCAACGATTGTCTAGGTTGGTTGTTTACTAGGGCCATCCTATCTATATTGGTGGATACTGGACATGTTCCTCTGCGTGGGCGGTAGATACTGCGTGCAATTAGAGCATGCTAGATTTAGGTTAATCGACAGAACCACATCAATAATGGATGGGGTATATACATATGTTGTTTGGCTATAAAGGTATCTGTATCCTATCTACTTAAAAGAAGGGTTCGCAGAAAGTGTACATTTATTTTCATTTCGTTATTGATCTTTTGAACTTGAGTTTACTGGTAGTATATATGCATTTTTTAGATATGGAAAAACAATACCACTAAATTGCTTTATTTCAATCCAGTAGTGAAATATTGACGGAATCTAGCGAGCAGTAAAATGTATTGGAAATGGAGAGATGAGTTCCTCTACAAGATCCTCGAATCAATCACGGCATGCTCTGCCTTGCTATATAATGTGTGTGTATCTCGCTAGCACGCTAACACAAATAATCAATGTTTACGTAAACACATAAACGGACAATACGCCGTGATCTCAATTATACCTATGGGATCATTATGCTTACCTTCATTAGGAGTCTTGTTGAAATATTAACAATGTGACTTACTTTAGGACCAGCTGTAGTAGCACAAATCTGGCTGGTATGTCGACGTGTTTGTTCGACAATAGCAATATTGATTGTACAAGTCGTCCCGGCAAATTCCAAAGTATAAATAAACATGGAAACAATTGCCATGATGCTGTTTTGAGCGATGCAGTGTATTACATTGTATAAATATGTATCTATGTATTGTTATATATGTCTTATGTGCTAGATTTTTTTAGATATCTTAAAAAAATTCCTTTGTAATGGTTTTATAGAAATATGTATCCATTGTGCCTATACTATGCGTTTTGTGTAATGAATTAAGTTCATGTTATCAGCCTCGAAGGTTACATACAGTAAAACCGCGTTATACAGCCAACATTGGTCCTGAGAAAATTTGGCTTTATAAAGGGGTTAGACGATACATTGAGGGAAATGTATAAAGGAATTCTTAGGACAACAGGAAAAAGTGGACATTGGAATATGTTGGCGGTAAACGAGGTGGTGAATGAAACGAGGGTCATTATATCAAGGTTTTACTGTATATAAACGAGGGGCATTATACCGAGGTTTGACTGTATATAAACGAGGGGCATTATACCGAGGTTTGACTGTAATGCTGTTACATTTGTTGATTTGTTAAGCCTATACCGGTACACCTTGAGTATGCTATGCACAACGAATACTTAAACAATACGTATACAAGTATGTACTTACATGTATAACAATGCATTTTGTTTTTTTAATCATCGAATCGTCATAATAATGCCAAAATTATAATGTCAAGTTGTATGTATGGAAATACTTGAAACTTAAATACGCCAATGACTTGCGTCTGATATATTATCTGATATATAATTGGTTGTAAAGACATATGGTACTGCACTTATACTATGCCATGCATACTATTTCCAGGACAGTTTCGCATAAAAATATACAACAAAAAACTAAAACATATCTTCGGAGATTTTAATTGGGATTTTGGACTTATTAATTGGTGACATATTTGACTGGTACACAATAACATGTTCAGGCAATTCTGAACTATTGATACAGACTGAACGTTTGGTAATGTATATAACTGAATCACAAATTATGGTAGAATGTTTAAAGTTGTATATGTCCTTAATCATAGAAGTATATACACTTATATGTGTATTTACAGAAAGTAGAATTGATTATGTACGCTTTAAACAATTAGATATCTGAATGCGTGAGAGCTGTAAGAGATTCGATGATTTACCTGTCCAAATCTATATAATTAAAGTAGAGTGTCCCAGGGTCTTGTGTTGTACCTTAAACGAAGGGGAGTTCTAATTTGTTCAGCATTTTACTGACTTAGATTTGCTTTCCCATTTTCTTTAGAAAATAGTTATAATCAAAAGAAAGATATTGCTTGTGATTTACTTTTTTCATATAAATATTCACTCTTTGGATATTCGAGAATCAAAAGGAAATGACATATTTAACAGAAAAATACCTTTATAATATCGTTATGTATCAGAAAAGTGACGAGGCTCTCTCCCTCTTACAATTTTATTGGTATTTGATTAAAGTAATTTGGTCTGTAAATAATTTACAAGGCGTCTTCATTTAATTTAGCAAAATATTCTTCCAGTGCAATACCTGTTTTTAACCGGTAAAACACGTTTTTCCGGTGTTAATTTTACCATTGGCAATGAAATTACTATGCATCATGAGCTGACAAAATCCCTTATTACATAGGGCTAAAACGTCAAGGATTAACTGCGACGAATATTTACCAGTAAATTGTAGTGGTTTATATATAACTACTTAGAAACTGCTGTTGTCTAAATTATTCGAATATCATATATTTTGAAAACAATAAATCATAAAATGATGCATTTTGTTTGTTTGTTGTTAAAGTCATATGCAGTAAAATCTCATTATACATGCACTGTCACCATTTATCCAGAACAGTTTTGGCGCTATAAAGGGGTTTTACCATACTTTGAAGGAATTTTATAAAGGAATTCTTAAGAAAAGATGAAAAAAAGTCCTTTAAATATGATGGCGGTAAGCGGGATGTCAAAAGAAGCGAGGGGCAGTATACAGAGGTTTCAGTGTATTGAGTTTACATTTTATACCTAGCTGATGACGTATACTGACCGAGTATCTCATGTAAGTTATTGATATCTCCTCCAAGTCTTGAGACCTTTCTGTATTTTGTTTTGTTTTCAATAATGCACGCGTTTGATGCTACTTTTTTATGACCTCTTCATTAAATACAACAATATTTTCAAGAGAAACGTTTGGTTGGGAAAATATGACATTATTTTGTACACTTATTGGATGGCACAGTTTTGCCTTCAATATCAGGTAATTGATTATGTAACAGTTCACTGAATGATTGTACGCGACGGGGATCTGTTGAAGGAGTACCCTTATGTCACAAAATGCCTAAGATTTAACTACATTTAGCTATATTTTCATTCATTGAAATTATTGAACTAACCACAATCGGTTTAAGTTGTTTCAAAGGAAGCATGTTCAAGTAATATGACGAGTTTGCATAAACGCACCTTTCCCTTACTGACATATGAGTATATTCGGAACAAAGAAAGGTAGCATTGTTTTCCCAAGATTAAACAATTTAATAAAGAAGACACGATGCTTTATTATACTTGTTTATGTATGTTAATAAATGTTACATATTTGAATACAAAATGTCCGGTCTCGATGAGATGATGATCAAAGGAATTGTATTCTATATGTTGTGGTCACTTATCCACTCCTTCAAGAATTTCATGGTTTTCGTCAGGATCTTATAAAATGCTACTGGTTCAAAGTCATATCCATATTGTCAGTTTGATTTCCCAGCTGCCTCATATGTAGAGCGATTTGTTAACAAAACATATTGTTTCAAAAAATTCACATGCAAACAATGCAAGTGAAATCCTGAGGATATTTGACGCTGAATTAATCTATGGCTTACCTACATAGATACGCAAAACGTATTGAGACTTTGTAAACAGATAATAATGAGATCAGGTTGATTACATCATGTTGACTCAGATCTAGACTCTGTCCTGGGGTGTGGTAACAGGGAAGACGTCTCGTCGTTGATTACAATTGGTACTGGGTCTTTTATAAATATAGAGTTCAGTTTGTTCTGAAAGATAATGAGAAAAATAGTGTAAACATGGACAGAGACAATATTCATTATCGTGACAGTATTGACACGCCGACGAGCCTAGACAAAATGTAAGTAGTGTAGTATGAATAAATATTAACGTTTCGTCATTTTGAGATTTTATCATTTCAGAATCTTGTTTGAATGTATATGTATCCATTGAAGTATTGAATCTTGACTTTGCAGTTAAGATAGTTTTTGTAACGATGTAAAGGGTTCAATAGGCACCTTTCCCTTTCAGCTTCATCATTATTTGGTGACCCTTAAGACAGGGACTGTTTATTTTGTTACTTTCAATTCCACTACTGAGCCCTAAATAGACGAAACGGCTGTATGGTGTAGTGAATGTCTCCAAGCAAAATTTCCATATAGGCGCTTCCTTCCTTTGATCTTTTACTGACTATTTTAGTCTTCAGAAAGAGTTGATTGAGCTACGTATCTTTTCATGCTGATCTTTCCCCTAAGACACTATTTAGCAACACATTGTGTCCTTCCTTACTCCGAATTACTAATGATTACTTACCTGTCGCCTGTCCGCCATATTGGTTGCAACGCTGAATACAGCCGACAGAACAGACAGCGTGAACAGTACCCAGAACATGATTCGGTACCTAGATAAGAGCTCTATTGTATCAACACTGAAACATAAACGTTACCATCGTTGTATTTCAATATTGTTCCTGTAGCATGAAACATCATGAACAAATTACAACGAGATTCGCGCTTTTATTTTGAAGAATCCAAACGATCTACTCATATTAACATGTAGTGGTAGTCTAAGGAAGATAACTCCATCGACAAGTAGTAAAGCTGATTCTTTATTGATTGTTACCCCTACAAACTACATGTAGCATCTCCAGCCGTCAGTGTTGAGAATGGTTTGAACTGGGACATTTTATTTGCAGCTAGCGTACGGTGACGACGCTCTGGTGCTGTGTAAGGTTAATGCTGTCATGTAGTGTATATCTCAGCCTTGAGTAGAAGCATTTTAATAAAGAGTTGCTTTTGAGAGCGGCCAGTGTGTTATTTCTCCTTTTCTGAATGTGTGGTTAATGTATGGTTAAAATATGGCAAGTCTTTATCTCACAGCCATTAGTTTCTTGTCATCAAAAGTGCTGCCTCTCTAAGCAGTATCGCGAACTTTCCCTTTTCATGTAACAAAATCCCTATCTCCCCCATCAAATTCAGTGATAGTTGTCGACTACTGACGGATACACTTACAACATAACATTTAGAGAAATGCAGGTTGATGAAGACAAATGATAAAGTCGCCATCATTATATCATATGAAAGGATTTTTTTTCGATTTGCAACATTTGCACAGACATTATCCGACTTTTCGGTGCCTGAGTGCTAACCCTATTTGATATGACTTGTTTTACTTGACATACAGTAAACCCCCCGTTATACTGCCACCATTTGTCCAGAGACATTTTGGCATTTCAAAGGGGTTTGGCGATAAATTCAGAGAAATTTATATGAGAATTCTTAAGAAAACAAGACAAATTGGATATTGAAATATGTTGGCGGTAAACGAGGTGGCAAATGAAACAAAGGGCATTATTTCAAGGTGTTACTGTAGGTATTAGATAGCGCTTCTGTAAGACTGTCTTCTGATCCGACAACTTACCTTTCGGTAGTTCCCATGATTTTCCCTACGGCCAAGTTTGTCATTCCAACTCCTCCACTTTGTATAAATATAGTTATCCCAGCAGCCGTTCCAAAGGTTTCAGGTTGTACCAACATAGCGAAACAAGGCCATACACACACCTGATGACAGTTAGATACCGTATAGCAGGATATTTTCCGTGAGGATGACATTTTCGCAATTTCGCGGGTTAATAACGTGTTAGCGAAAAAATGGTCCGCAGCATAATATAACAAGCGCAAAAAATGGACCGCTGCGCGACCCGATGCCTTTTATTTGTCTACGCCTAGTATTTCGTGAGTTATATGGATACTTACAGCAAAAGTGGTGTAGGTAATTCCAAAGTATATTGTCAGCACTAGAGGGTGAATACTCGAACAGTACGACAATAACAAATACACTGGTACAGTCAATATGGCGGAACAGCTCAAAAGTATGCCAGTACATCGAAACCTTTTCTGAAATAGGAAAATTGTTAGCGCATACCATTCACGTTTTTTTCCCTTTATTTCTAAAGCATCTAATCTCATACATGCCTTTGTTACCTCGGTATTACATGTGGTATTTGAGTAATACGTTTAATTTTCATTCGTAACATAACACATTCGTCGGACATTTTTTGGATTTCTTAATTTGTGTTTCCATAAATAATATAAATTAAAGTGTCAATAATATAAATTAAAGTGTCATTTTCGAGTAAGTTCGATGAAGTACTTGCATATTTACATCCAATTGTATTTTGACTGATAGGACGTAACGCGATTCCGAGGACCTCAACACTATATTCTTTTAATACAAATGATTTGCTTCAATTCTTTACAGAATCTTGTATTATTGAATTAAGAGAAAACCCTTAAACCGAAAATATCAGACATGACATTTTTTAATTGTACCCGCTTTTCTTGAAACCCCCGGTAGGTACATGTATATGTCTATCTGCAGTACTGACGCTGGGTATTCATTTTCCAGCCTCTTCGTTCTAAGTATCAAACTTGTCTTGATAGCTTTCTACTTTTGACCAATCTGCGATCAGGAAAGTCCTTGTTTCTTATGTCCTTGATTGCTTTTGACTTACTTTCCTGTATTAACCTATTAACCATACTTTTGTGAAGGGTCCATGTATGGTTTCGGAATCTCTTATCGGTTTTTTTTTTTTTTTTTTTTTTTTAATTTTTTTATTTTTTCAAAAAAAGTT
>JAUMHH010153982.1:4354-18779 GCA_032359455.1 Chlamys rubida | reverse complement strand
AGAAATAAGCCAAATTTTGTTAGGAAATACATTAGAATATGATTATTACACCATTAAAAGAACTCATTGAGAAATTTACAAAAATATATCTTTGTTCTTTAAACGTCAACAACATAACCCATATTTCTTCTTTAGAATGGAAGGACTGTCAGTGTTTTGAACTCATTAGCGACAGACAAAATAGAAGTACGTCTACTGAACATACAAAAATATACGAAACAAGTTGTTTTTTCATTAAACTTCAACCAACATATCTTATCTTTCTTCTATAAAATGTCAGCTTTGTCCGAGCTTTGTCCGAGCTTTGCCCTTATAAGCGGCATGCCATATAAAAATAACCAGTTCAGCAGAATTATTAAACGCAGTCTCTACTATTAATTGAGATATACAAAAACGTGAAAAAATTTCATTTTGTTTGAACTTCATCTAATATATCCCATCTTTCCTCTAGGGGCAGAGAATGTCAGTGTTTAAGCTCACCGGGCGGCGTGCCACCCACTATTCTGCCTTCTTCATTGTATACATACAAAATTGTACGCGTGAGTTTGGATATTTAGTTTGTAATGCTATTTTATCACGTGACGACAACTATTTCACGAACCCCTGTAGCAGTTTGTTTACGTATTACTTACGTGTGTAAATAGTATCTCGTCTAGAGTCTGGTTTCGTTTCGGAATCATTTAAGATATATCAACTCAATTTTCTACAAGAATAAAAGTTTGTTTTTGTAGGTGGAACTTATTTAGATAATTTACCAAGTGTATAACTTGTCAGATAATACTTCCAGTTCGACATCTGTAGTGAGTTTGTGTCGGACCGACATCACTGGTGTTACTGGTTGGTGGGGCACCTGTGACTCAGTGATAGTAATAACGTTACAGACACGTGACCCGACCCTGTACTAACATTAATTACCCAGCCACATACTGGTGATATATACCAAATAATCCCTGTCAACGTCACTCTAAGTTACAAGTAACAGACCTAGAACATAGAACTACGGAATTATCTCTATCGAAGTCCCTATAAGTTTACACGTCACAGACATAGAACAGAAATACAGTACAACCCAGAGTTATAGAATGATTCTGTCGTAGCCACACTAAGTTACTCGCTCCAGACCTACTACCCAGAGTTATAGAATCTCAGTGTTGAGTACACAATGCCCGATGGATTAGATTATCTATTCACTTCATTAGTACCTGAAATACGACTGTAATCATTGAAGTACAGAATACCAGTTTGATGCCATTTAAATCAAATTAAAAAAATAATCAACAGACAAATAATTGGTGAAATGTCATGACCAGTCCCGAGTATCCCCACAGAGGACAGTTGGAGTCGTGATGAAATATTAACGATAAAGTCAACATACCAGGAAAATAATAAATCACAGCCTTTACATAGAGGGACAAGGAGACATCGAATAAAATACATCATGATCTCCGCCAAAAATAAAACCCCGGAAACCCAATTACACCCCATAATACCAGTAATCAGTCACTTTATCAAAGACGGACAACTATCCAGTTTCACTGCACAATAAACCTAGTGCAGACAGTGGCGTGAGAATTAAATTGAGATTTCTTTCTATATTTTAGGTATTCACATATTTTTATACTCCGCCATTAAAAATATATATAAGGAGCAAGAGATAAAACAGTAAATTAAATGGACAATTAACAGCACTGACTGAAAAAGTAAACGCCGACCTCCATCCTCGTGTCACAGAACACTAATAGGCCGACCCTCCATCCTCGTGTCACAGAACACTAATACAACACATCTACAATCGACAACGACATGTACACGAATATACAAACCTGGAGGCGTTAACAATAAAAATCTCGCGCTTTTGAAGTTTTCCTGTGTCTATACAAGATTGTTAAGATTTCACTTTATTATATTTCACCGTAAAGATATGTGACGAGGAAAAGCATAGAGTATAATAATCACCCACTTTATCTGTAGTGATCAAGAGAGGTTTTACCGGGGAATACAGGCTTTTAATGTATACGGGTCACATCGTCGCCTTCAATCAGATGACAGCAATGTCTCGTCCTAAACATTCTGATTATATCTTCAAAGTATAAAGTCCCAGATAAAGATGTTCGACACGGAAATATGTAAGAAATGGGACGAAATGTCTGACGTTGTTCAATTTGAATCTCACAACTTCACAGCGGTCCGGGTTAGAATCTCATAAATGTAATTTACAATAACGTGTTATTGTTTACAGCGGGCACGTGTTATAGAAGTATGTCTGAACTTCTGTTGTATCGTCACAATGTATATAAATAAATCTAGAAATATCTAATTACACCATTATCATTACAAACAGTTTATTTATACCTTTGTAAATACCTCCTAGCTCAGTAATATGTATACATTATATGTATATATTATATTCGGTAACATTCCATTATTAAATTAATGTTTGGTGTTTGTTTTACCGGTATACGCCTCTTTAGAACACATAACAAATATCTCACAAATGTAATTCTCCTTTCTGTACCTAACAATGCTTCATCAATTACTTACATTAGTGAACAGATCCTGGACACCTACTTTAATACTTATATCTACAAATACATATATACGTCCCTTCATCAATTACTTACATTAGTGAACAGATCATGGACACCTAGCTTTAATACTTATATCTACAAATACATATATACGTCCCTTCATCAATTACTTATATTAGTCAACAGATCCTGGACACCTAGCTTTACTACTTATATCTACAAATACATGTATACGTCCCTTCATCAATTACCACAGTTAATGAGCATTACCGTGTGCACGTGCGTTTCACAATAATACAGCGCCACCTGCCGTTTGTTGCCAAAAAGTTGATGGTTTCATTATGGAAAGGCATATTCGCTCGGGATGTTGATTGCAAAATTACATACAATGGTTAGTTATTACACTAACTGTGTCTCATTTCTCATAACGTAATGGAATCAGAAATAATGACGTCCCGGAAAGTCCAGACAGATATGTATTTATATAGAGGACTTGGTAATAGTACATGCTGTACTCGAGGTTAGTCCCATACACTGGTATCAATTTTATAATTCTCAAAACTTAAACTCACAAACCAATATTCTGGGATTAAAATGCTCACATTTAGATAAATAGATATGTTAGAAGATTTTATTTATTTATTTTCAATTCCTTTGAAACAAACACAAAGAAAAATGTTATCCCGTTCAGTAAAGGTAGGAAAAGTTGTAAGTGTGGGTTACTTTTTCAATTCAATTCAAAATTTTGTTTTCACATTTGTAACTACAAAGAAGTTTGAAGCTATGGAGATGGCACAATGAAGAAAAACACAGTGAAATACATACATAGACATGTACATGTAGAAAAGTCGCAAAGCGATTGCATGCTACCAACAGATGGGCGTCTTTTTCACAATTACTATAAACACGGCCGTCTGTCCAACAGAACACTGAGTGTCTCGTGCTTAAGTTCTGACCCAGGGGTGTGACTCGGAATACTTCATACCTGTGTGTCTCTGTGTACAGCGCTCCCGCCCGATACACTGTTGACACAGAGGATCTCACCAGACACAGCGACTAGAGAATGCCCCGCCATTAGGCCCCTGATATCGGCATGTTTCTCTTTCGTTATATAAACGACATAACTCTAACGGGAAGTCCACGTTTATCAAGCTTCAACATTACATCAAACTGAATTTGATTTTTATATATTTTCTAAGAATATCTGCTGAAACAGGGCTATTTGTATGACCGTATGACTGATAAGGACCATTTTAAACCCGATATTAATGTTTGTCTAGATTAATTCCAATAAATTAAAAAAAAACATGTCAAGTTTTAAATTGAACGTTGAAGATTTTGAAGCTTGAAATACCTTACACCTGACCCATAATACATTCCTGTGTCTAAACAAACCCGACAACACATGTGTCAGTCGGCCCGACCCCGCCAGTGTAACTCGGGTGTATTGTAGGCCCGACAACACATGTGTCAGTCGGCCCGACACCGCCAGTGTAACTCGGGTGTATTGTAGGCCCGACACCGCCAGTGTAACTCGGGTGTATTGTAGGCCCGACACCGCCAGTGTAACTCGGGTGTATTGTAGGCACTCGCATTAGTTAATGTTGTTCATATGAAATGAAGTCTCACAGATCAGGGATCGGAGATAGATTTCAGTATAAATCTTCTGTTCAAAATGGCAAATCTACGTCAACAGTTAAATACATGTACACGTTTTATTACCCCCCCCCCCCCCAAGAAAACAGACAGAAAAAACAGATCAGGTGAAGACAGTCAAGAGTTGATTTTTCTTGTCAGAATGTCGACATACTTGAAATGACTGTCTCGATATCTCGATGGTCAACTTCACACACCGATACAACTTTAAGTTCTGGGTTTAACTTGTTTGCTGACGATGTGGTTATTACCTATTTCATGTGCGAAACAAATATCACCATACCAGAGACGTACATACTGAACTATACGTCTGTGACAACCCATTCCATACTGGTTAAATGTACCAATATACTGTCCAGCAATGATATACATTCCATCTACCTGACGACACCCTAGTTAAAAAGAAAACTTTTGTTTTGAAGAATATATCATATATTAATATACTATACATACCACAATTTGTAAATCTCTTGAATAAATTCCAAACCGTAGGAACTCGGACACAGGGAGACCGCGTCAACACAGGGAAGTTTTGTGTACACGACAAAGTGAGGTATGTAAAGTCTGGTGTCGCTCTATTGTCCGACAACTAGGTACCTATATATAAACAGGGGATTGTATTAAACACCTACCGTATTAGTGGGTTTACTACTCTTACTCATACCATACTAATCCGTCATTGTATCCGGTCCCAACACAAGACAGGGCTAAAATACAGGTCTATAATCCGGATATACCCAGTCCCACAAGATACAAGAATATTTTTTAACGTCACATATATGAGATTCATACAAACAATAGCTTAGTAGAGCTATTTCTGCGGCAAAAACACCAAACACAGGACTTTAGTTAGGACTATATCCCGTAGCACCAAACACAGGACTTTAGTCAGGACTATATCCCGTAGTACCAAACACAGGACTTTAGTCAGGACTATATCCCGTAGCACCAAACACAGGACTTTAGTCAAGATTATATCCCGTAGCACCAAACATGTACCACAAAAATCCACATTAAATCACCAAGCACTGGATTATAATTCGGAATTAACTTTGAACAACCATTTCTAAAGACAGTGTATTTCTACTTGACAATCTCCTCAAACAGTATCACCAAAGACGGTATAGTTTGGACTAACACCCACCCCCAACACTGGGGTATCACAACCTCCCCAAACACTGGGTATCACTAGACTGGCTAGCTACCAGCCTCTAAGTTTTTACTACTAGTTTGTCTTCCCCTTGTTTAGAACTTAGGATCAGACATTCAAGTGATCAAAATTATTAGAGTTATTTTTTCTCTCTAAATAATTCAATTTTCTAGAGACGGGGGCCAGTCTACTTTGAACTGAAAACCTCCCCCAATACTGGGGTATTACCGAAGTGTAGTTTGTGCTTAGTAATCCGACAAAACACTCGAATTATTACCAACTCTACCCCCTATACTAATATGCGACACTATAGTATTGTTTCCTTCTGGCAGTATTTCAGACTAAGTATAAAACCGTTACACACGCGTTACACGTTTCCAAGATAACAGATATTACACCTTATATTTACTAGTGTTATATAGGCCCCAGCGACAACACTGGGTATAACACATTTTGTATTTTATTGAGGGTCTACAGTATGTTGTCCTGATCGTCTATGACCATCGTACTTGGGGTTTATAGACATACAGATATGTATGCACACAGGCTGTGCTTCTGTGACGGTTTTCCTGGTACGTAAGTTCACATAACACGTTTTAGTATCGTTTGAGACCTAGTATATTGTGTTATCAAACAATTGGTCTATACTACTGCTATAGACGGTGGTATTACCCCCGTATTTTAACCTGTTTACTGCCCTACCATATACATGTATGTCTCGGTGTATTACAGTTAAATGTGTGTGTCACAAGTCGAGCGAAATGAAAAGGCGCCCCTTTATATACATGTATAGTGGTTTATAAGCAGAAATCAGAACTACGGTGACGAAAACATGTCTTTCTTACTTTGCTGTGTAACTCCGTATCGAGATTGTTTATTATAGACAACACAATAAACCGTACGATGTCTATTGTCAGTGTGTTATGTATGTGTGTGTGTTACTGGTGCAGTATGGGGAGTATAAGTATAATACACTAGGCTACATACCTACCGGCTAACCATCCAAACTTTAATCCAAGAACACGTATTAACTCCACTGGAAAAACTCAATACACAGGTTTTCACAAAATAAACAGGAGTTTTCTTTTATGACGTCCATGACAAGGAATCGTGTACAGTGGACATCACCGGCCAGTTTACCTATCCTGGTATATACATCCCTCCGCCACACAAAAGGGCCCGTGTCCTAACGTCTTAACATGCCGAGGTAGCTAGCCTGTATGCGATCGAGACAAATGAACACGCTAACACATACATTATCTCTCGTTTGACAGCTCCCTTTACAACGCACAACGATTCACGCCTCTCGCTCCGGTCCGCGCTGAACCGTGACCGTAGTAGCGTATAGAAGTGAAATTTAATACTATAGACCCAGCATTAGGGATTAAAGGGTCCTTTTATATCCTATAATAGTTCACGCTTCTTGCTCTTGTCCCCCTCGTCCCGTGGCTTGTGAACGTCCATACAACCTGACAAGGAAAGTGCATCTTTTTCTTCCAAGCATAAGTTTGTACTGGATTGCTAAAAACAATTTATAAATCCGGGGTCTTGTTATTGATAAAACACTAGAGTGTTACCGCATTTCGCTCAAATCAGCAATACAAATAGCCAAAGGGCGTCCAATCAGGTCGCCACGGACAAGAGTTCAAATGTCAATATTTCATCCGATGTTGAATGAGCTCTCATTGATACCGGTTTCAAGCTCAGCCCTGACTGTGTCGTGAATCATTGTATAGATTGGGGTTGTGAGCGCGTGTTATGTATCCTAGAACGATCTTAATTGTCTTGTTATCATCATAAAGCAATACACTTTTTGTACCTGCAGGTCAAGGTAGGAATGTCTACAACAAAAAGACCGCATTACGTAGATAGGGGCCATTTACAGAAAATTACTTTTATCTATAAAACATAGGTTTGGTGTGTTACTGCCTTTCGTCCTACAAACAGCTATGTTCATTTAAGGACATAACATATTTTGGGGTTGGAGGAAACCGGAGTACCTGGAGAAAAATCTACGACCTGCGACAAAGGACCTGCCAACTGCCCCACGTAGGGCTCGGACCTGCGACCCAGTTGTGAATGGCTAGAGATCGTGCACCGTGTCAGACGTCTTGACGACCATCGTAGTCCCCTAAAATATAAGGGCTAATTACAGAAAATACCTTTCTATTTTTTAATTATGTTTACAAGGAAATAAGAGGTCGTAAGTTTTAGCATTGGCAACATATTGTTCACGGTTGTATTAAACTATAACCGGTGTATATATTATGTAGGATGCATTATATTACAACAGGCCAATTTTATTTCCGAGTTTCTTATGAACCACTTACAATAACTCACAACTCCATTAGCCTATCGCCCCTTTTGAATCTGTAGACGGTGCTATGTAGAAGACACATTCACAAAACATGTAAATGGGACATTTGGTAGCCTTATTAGGTACAATAAACTGTTCCTAAGCCAATACAATCTTGAAATGTTGCCCATTGTGCCATCTCCATAGCTTTAACACTACACCACAGACACAGTAGCACCCAGCCCAGACCATTTTTTACTCTTTTTGATTTATTGGAATTTTTCAGGGGAGGTCATCCCCTTAAAATCCATGGCACTACGACTGTGTCCTGGAGGGTTAAATGTTTACCATTCGGCCTAACCGCCAATCATGTTCACATATGATAGGACTCCCAAGGAGTCAGTTTAAAGAGTCATCTCTCTGAAATGTTAAAACCCTATTATAAGAGTGTAATATCACTCAACTCTGGCTTTCCAAGCTTTGTTTTAAGAGACACTGCCGAATATAATGAGTAAATTTCAGATCTACCGAAATGTGTAGAATAGATGTAGGTGATAGAGAAGGCTTCATACATTGGTGCTGTTCTGTTCTAATTGTGATGTCTACAAGGAAACGTTCGTATCATTCAGGTTACGTTAGACCTGTAAGTGTATCCTGTATTAGAGGTGTACGTTAATTCAGTTTGACGGGACGGGTCAGTGAACACCGTGATTTGGCCCGAGGCGAGATGGACGGGAGGATAAGACGAGATCTGACGAGAGTTAGCTGTCTCCGTCAGACTTATATACCTAACACGAGGTCACACCGATCGACAATCAATCCTCGTTAAGTTTAAAGAACACCAATCTATATGTTAGTGTTTAGTTATAATTCAGTTTTATTTCAATGTTACACAAACAACACTATGGCCATGACCTTAAAATAATGATAACAAAACAAAAAGGATGCGACAGGTTGGTGATTGTTTGAAACATAATTGAATGATGAATCGGGGAGTGACGATTGTTTACTTGATTGACTGAAGAAGTGTAGCACTACGTATGTGTGAACGAATGTATAGATGCGATATCCCAATTGTGAAAGGTTTAACCACGGTGTTAGATGATACGTAAGTTAACCAAGTTCTATTTACGTAGTTCTCTTTTACTCTTCTCTTATTAAAATAATATGTAAGGATACGTAGTGCTGATAACCTCACATCATCCACAGCGCAGATATTGCAGATACCGATTTCACTTTCCGGAATAGAATCTCTCGTAGAATTATATCATCGGTTATTTATTCATGGTAATCTTTATGTTTTTAATTCTACTCTACAAAATAAATAAGAATAAATAAATAAATAACTAGATAAAAATATTTAAGACAACGTCGATAATGAAACAAATAATACAGCTAGGTATATTTTAATTGGTTACACGCTTGGGATTACTTTTACCACACGTGAGATTACTATTTCTATATTTATTGACTACTTTTTACTTGATAACTTTTAAATGATCGGAGATATTGGTATCAACTAACGACGGATTGTTTACTTTACAAATAATCCTTGAAATGTCACGTACTTGTGTAATTGGTTCAGTTTTACTCTCGTCTACACACAAGGTGGTAATCAATGATTACGGTGTAGCCATGGACCAAGAAAACTAATAGGATCCAAGATGGAATAATACATTATAACTAGTGATATTTGTTGCTGCTGTTGATGTTGTTTAAGATATCAACGAAACAAATTGTATGTCTTATTGAAATGCAAATTAGAATCAATAGATTTTAAGTCTAACACGAGTGTTGCTCAATGTTTGACAGTGTACGTTATTCGAGGCGGTAGGAGAAGCTTCAAAGCGACACTGATCAAAATGCATTCATGGCATTATGACGGCACTGTCGTCTTGTATTGTTTAAATAGGGCCTTGCAGCGGTAATATTTATATATAATGATAAATAAGTATGGTCAGTTCGTCTGATAGACTTGCTCAAGTCTACAATATTACAGTTTTTAGCCAACGGAACTGTAAACAAACTAGTTTAAGATTTCTTATAGAAATGTCCGTCGTAGCAGGCATACACGTATGTTCGATATACGTTCGTGTGGAGGCATCTGCGACAATACACCAGAGGTGGTATGCAGATTATTGAAAGAAGAAGAAGGCAGACTGGGATTGAGTGAACATCTGACCACTAGCAATTACAACAACACGATGACGTCATCGTGATTATAATGACGTAATCAGACTCTGTCACCTGTTCACTCCCGCTGTTTCTGTATCAGTTTACAAATAGGGTATTCTGTCTCTCATGGCGCTGTGTTTACAGGTTACGTAAAGCTGGTTTAGGTCCACGGCTGGTCACGTGAGCGGGAGTAGAAACACCACACATACGGGTAATTATCTGCTATCATGAGGGCACTCGTACCGGAGACACAGACAGATCGGTAGAGTATCGGGGATTCTGTTAGGAGAATTAACAAGAGAGATAGAAGTTAAAGTTAGGTGACTGAGAAAAAAAATACACTGTTTTACCGTATATTTGATGGTAAATGTGCTGTATATTTTACCGTAAATTGTGTAATGTGCGCTATATTTTACCGTAAATTCCGTTATGTACCCTATGTTTTACCGAAAATTCTGTAATGTGCCTCTTATTTTTAACCGTAGAATCAACAAATGTTTTCCCCATATATTTCTTTAATTTCAGAAGTTGTATTTTCATGTTTTTTTCATATATTTTTCTATATGCCAGCCTGGCTCAACGGTGAAATAAGTACGAATTAAAGTAGATTACAAATTATATGTAAAACCATACTATGGTACAGTGTAGTTGACCAGGTAGGATTTCAATGTTTATTGGTATTTTAATATTTATTGGTATTTCAATATTTATCAGACACGCTGTTTTTATAAATACATTCAGCTAATTCCAGGAGAAACTGTTTTATTAATTGTTAGAATGCTATGAGGCTATACCTAGTCGCTATTATTCTTGATGTTCTTAATAAAACCATTAATGTTTCAATCCAGAATAAATAATGACCACTAACAAAAAGTAACCACCTCGTGTTCTTCCTGTGTCTCTTAGTACTAATCCTACAGGATTTGTTTCTTAAACCATCGTGAGTTAGAGTACATTAATCCCGTTTGGAGCCTCGCTCTTGGGCAACGGATTTCTTTGACGTTTTTCTGAGATAGGACAAACAACTCGTTCGACCTTCCCCGCGGAACCCCTCATATTTTATACAAATCAACTAATTACACAACTGGCTTGTATTCTCGCCGGATTTCACGGTCTTATGAACGCTTGATCTGACACCGGAGTCAGCCAAGTGCTTGGCATGTATTGCACACAGCACATGGAAAAGCGATGCGAAATGATTGCAAGTAAATGGCGCATTATGTGTGTAGCCTGCCCAGCTCCCCACGGACGCAGTACTGGAGACCGGATAGGGCCTGGAATCGAAACAATAAACGCTCGTTTGAATCTGATGGATTTTCATTAAGGCGCTTGTCAGTACAATAATACCACACACATCTGATGAAGCCACGCAGCATTCACCTAAGTTTTAGGAGGCGATTATTGCAGTATTGATGTACATATATATACATATCACGGTTACAAAATGATCGGCGTCTAGTCTATACATAAGAACATTTTATTGAATATTCCTATATGTTCTATAAAATAAGTCAATTGAAACGATACACGAAGGTTTCCCACTGAATCGTGTTACTCCCGTATCTACCGTTACATGTCCTCCAAATAAAAACGCCATTTGCTGTATATTTTATTGACTGAAATCCTAGCAGTTAAATATTTCTGATTAATGTAGACCCGCGTCAAACGAACGTTATTTGAAAGAAAAAATAAAGAAATATGCATTAAATCCAGCATAAAATATATTATGTACTGTATGTCATTGTTCAGATATTCACCAGTGACACTATGCAAAGCTGTCTCGTTAAAATTCACTTCCGTTTATTAAATCTTGGCTTTTGTTTAGAGGAGTTCATCAGGGTATATTCTAAAATATAAAAACGAAATACGGAAAATTGGACAATGCAACCATTAAGCGTACAACGATGCAAGATATAAGACATAAATAATTAGTTTCGTTTGAAGAATATTGTAAATGTCATGTCCTCCTGTGTAAACTGTATCAGGGGCAACAAGACCTCAGCGTCCGTCCACATGTCGTCAGTTATATAAATAGAGCCCTATCTGGGGATGTAATGAATTCAGTCCCATCCGTCCAGTAGTCTATCCCGGTAACTGTCACCCAATTGTTTACGTTGTGACGTGCTCAGAACGATTCGGAAAGTCTTCAATGAAATTAAATCTCTGCTTGCTCACTTAACAGACTACGACGGCGTGTCAGGTTCACGAGAATGATCGCTTTGTTGATGTATTAATGGTCTCGCCTTTCCGGAATGGAGACTCTATCAGAAGGTTCTTTTTCTTATCGACTATATACGCCTGGTAAACTTTCTTATTAAATTTATCTTCTACTTTTTACTTAATAACCTCTAAAAAAGTCACAGATTATATATTTTTTCCATACTTGTAATTGTTTAGATTAAGTAGGTATAGATTTACATAATTAAATCAGTCTCAAAGTGATGAGGACTTATAATACAGTTTAATTTTGACTCAAGTCGAAGTTAACATATCGGCCAATATTTGGTCAACCGGACTGCGAATCTGCACGCCAGAGTTATGTTAGTTTGACGGAGATGGATGGAGTATATCTGGTGCCGGTGATACCGAGGGATACAGTGTCCGTCTGATAATGATTAACACATTTACATAATGGCGGCGGGGATAGAAGGACAGACTTCTTATCTCTACACAGACATACAGGACATACGATACCGTTAATTCAGCTACGTAGTGGGTATCTGTCATTAACGAGTTCTGATTGGTCAATATCGAGACCTATATAGGTAATTGACGGATATGAATGGTTAGAAATATTATAAATAATGACAATTCTCATTGGTTGTTATCGTAACCTGATCTTCGTAATCTCATTGATCACTATTGATTGGTTATTAAATCAGATTAAGGATAGTAAAGTCTCTAGTTTGATTGGTTAATGTCGTAGGCTGGCCTAGATAGCAGACACCTCTTTAGACACTTATTATTGGCTGATATTGTAGGTTGTGTTTGGCAACTCTGATTGGCCAAACATGTAACCAATCTTCGTAATGGCACTCGTACGACAATTCTGATTGGTCAATATATATTCAACTCTGCCGAGTCGGTTTGCGTATTATTAATAAATAAATGGACATCTCTGACGTAACGTTTTAAAACAGCGCTTCTTACGGGGTCTTTTTTCATTGTTCTTATTGTCTTCCGCTCATACTCCTGTCTTCTCGTTGTATCCTTCAAACTGTTTGCGAGATGTGTGCATTTATGATTACGGAACTTCGATGCATCATGTAGATGATTGGTTGGTATATAAGATGTGTTGGTAAGGGACGATAACGACTTCTTTCGTTATTCATCAGGCTCCGTGACCTCTACAGTCTACAGAGAACATCTAATTTCTGCAGTTATGACAGTTTTTGCGACAAGTGTCGTCTGGTTATCAAATTCATTTTCTTAACACGGCGTCTCCATAGGTACCCAGTTATATTACGTTGTCCGGGTGACCGTATTTAACGTGACCAGGTGAAAGGTCAAGGACTGTGTCCGGGTTGTGGTGTTTAGATCTGACTTTATAGCGGCCAGTGTGTGGCACCATCTTCTGTGGATACCAACGGTCATTCTTGTGGTCATTAGTACGAAATGGTCGTATGTAGTATTATGTCTTTTTGCATCAGGGAATGACCGCCTTTACTAGCCCGACGTTTAGACAGTATCTGACAATGTTACAAGTCTTATGGACTAACGACAGGTGCTTGATTTCTTCGTATTTCTAGTGAGCATTTTTCGTCACAACAGTTACAAAGACTCAAAATCCTAATAAATAAACCGATTCTTAACTCGAAGTATTTACTAGATTTTTCGTTACTCTGAAAATTCATAAATTGACGTCTGGTTAAGCTGACGAACTTTAATAAGCCGGCTTTGTCGTTTACGTGAAGAATGAACGCCATTACTAGAGCGACGTTTTGACAATATCTGACAATGTTACGAGTCTAATGGGCCCAAACGACATACTGAGAAACTGGACTAATGTATTACAACAAACATCAGACGGCAGACTCGTCAGCGTCTTTTATATCCTACGTTCTGGTAGACATTTTAATAGTTGTCAGAAAGTTTTGTTTGACAGACACTTTACGACAATTAAGGAGACACGGCGTATACTGTGTGGAGAATTTAGCTATTTCCTACAGTTTTTGTTTTTTCTCTCCGAGAGCATGTTACATTACACAAATCTTACTTAGAACCTTGCTCGGTTTTAGACGGAGATTCTTACTTTGACTTTGGAAACATGTGAAATTCCTCACATCTTGCTCTTTGCTGAATTTGCAATAACAGAATATAATGACATTTCATGTATTTCATGTAGTTTGTCAACTTGGGATCATTTCATTATAATTGCTTTTTATTATAGATTTTGTCACAGTGTTTATTTTCAAATGTTGTCATTTATAGTTAATGCAAGGTCACAAATACAAGGACAAAATACACTACACCGGCAACACACAAGGACAAAATACACTACACCGGCAACACACAAGGACAAAATACACCACACCGGCAACACACAAGGACAAAATACACTACAAGTACAACATGAACCACAACGTCAGAACACACAAAGACAACGTGAACCACAACGTC
>JAUMHH010153971.1:0-18780 GCA_032359455.1 Chlamys rubida | reverse complement strand
GAGGTGAAGGTCACAGTAACTTTTACTGTTAAAAAGGTATGGCCCGGACAAGTTGCGATTAGAAGAACCAGAAGAAGAAGAAGAACCAGAAGAACAAGAAGAACCAGTACTAATACAATATGTCTCCCTTCATTCGAAGGGGAGACATAATAATAAAGGCACATCATTGTTTTACATAACGGGCTACCTGATAAACGAAATAGACAAATCAATACACATCACAAATATATTATACTTGAGTATAAGGTATATAAGGTCTTACCGATCATAGTACGTGTGAACGTTTGACACCTATGCTGTAATGTGTGTGTACTTGCCACTCAAGTATCCAATAAGCTTCAGACAACTGTCAATCTCTCAGCGTGTTACCACTTACAGGTGTCAGTATGTAAACAGTGTTATACCAGGCAGTGGTACCACCTAGAAAAGGTTAGACGACCTTTCTTGGAGAAACGTTCATTGAAGTTTTGACGTTTTCAATTGTCTCTATTTGTAAAAAGGAAGATTGCTAAAACTGAATCTGAATTCTCTATATGTCGGGTTAGACCACTTTTCTTGGAGATACGTTCATTGAAGCTATGAAGTTTTCAATTGTATCTATTTGTGAAAAGGAAGATTGCAAAAATTAAATCTGAACTCTTTATTCTTTATTTAGAATTTTAACGAACATTCAATGAAGGATAAATCAACTAGATTGTCGGATTATTATGATGAGTCAAAGTTTGATATTTATATATTATGTATCAGGATAATTATATTGGAATATTATTTATGAAGTACCTTTTTTCAAATTAATATGTGTTCATGCATAGTATGATTGTGGCATTTTATGCAAATTAATGTGATTATGTAACGTGACATGAACATGTACAATTTAAATGTACAATTGAAATTGTATTCGATTTACATGAATAATGATTGCAGATGTATTTGACATTGTTATAGCTTTTAGAAGGAAACGTCTGATCTCTGGTAGCAGGTGTTTGCAATTAATATTAATGTTTAATTATGTGTCGACGATAAATAATTTTCAAGAAACATAACACATGGATCACCCTAAATCGCAAATGGAAAAAATAAGACTGTACGGGATGTTTGATAGAAATGTTACTTACGATTCTCTAATTTATACTATAATTCTATGATTTATATAAGTTAGTACAGTCAAACCTGTATTAAGAGACCCTCCATGGGAAGTTGTAAATAAGGTCACATATGACAGGTGGTCTATTAATTCTTAATGTATATTCGAATTAACTAATAGCTTGCATTTCATCAAAAGAAAGATGTTCTAAAAATTTCCCCCAAAAATTACATTTTGAATTGGAGATGATACCAATAATGACAACTAATTTTTATTCAGCATTTTAAAAATATTTTCATTCAGCCACGTTAACCGTGGAAAGTGTCTTAACATTACACATTTCTGAGATTCAAGTTCGCAATTCTTGTCTTCCTCTGTTTGAATTATTGATCAAAGTCGTTGTTATATAAACTCTCTAACCTTAAATATTGTTGCTATACGTCATGAAAACGTACTCGAAAGCAGAACATGTCATGGAATTCAAATTAATGAAAGAAAACGCGGTATAAAGTTTCAAATGGATTTCAATAAATCATTGTATCTACTGATGATTATCATTTTAAAGATAAGAATACCATTATTTTCGATTTTTCATTTCGTAAATATGAAAATTTATGTGATTCAAATAACACATTAATGTGCCATTAAGCTGAATAAGACTGATGCTGCAAGGTCATGGTTGACGCTAATACGGATGAATATGCACGTATATGTACACTGCGTTGTTAGCTTAATGCCGATATATGTACGTTAGAAACTAGAATCTGTTTATGTATTACTAAGTTAATGACCTCTGTGGTGGTAACATTCCATACCAAACTGCAACGTTAACAATTAAGTTTAAAATTACAATAGATCAGTATTAAAACATCAACATGAAATATATGACATATTACACTTATTCTGAAAACAGATCGATCATAGTAATGGCTTGTTGACTTTATTAGCTACTATAGAACTGGGTCAGTTAGGGCAATGAGTGTCAGACACAGGAGAGTGTATGTATATCAAAACCCAATGAGTGATGAGGCTCTTCAGCCCATCGATCTAAAGTCAACTGCTTTCTCTCCATCGTGTACCGTAGATTGTTGATTCAGACATGATGGGTTCAATCCTACGTCTGGCATAGTCACCTATCTAGATTGATGAATTATAGTAATTTTCTGTAATAACGAGGTGAAGCTTTGTATATGCGGTTTATTTTACCTTATTTTATACGTATATAAATTAGAAAATGATTACTCATGAAAATGCAATGCAACATGTTATAAATTGAAGCCTGTCTGAATCCACAACAATATTTTATTTAATTACCTTTATGTGTATCTTCAGTGTCATTCCATTGTTTAGAATTGAAATGATATTTTAAATCCTGCTATTTACGGAGAAAATGTTTTATCATTTATTTTAAATTACGTTTTGATGTTGTAGCTCTTGGATCTTTACCTTTGCTGGATATATTTACTGGTTTTAGTATCATTACCTAGAATGTATGTATTTAGGAACATTGTTTTAAAATACTGGTATTTAAATGTTATCAGGATTGTTAGTTTACCACATCAATCAACACTATTCGTCGTGCAAATTAACATAGAATAAACATTTAAGTGTCCCCTGCTTGGATAGAGTGTAATATATATATAATGATTTCGTAGCTTTGTGTCCAGGGCGTCTATCTAATCATTGATAAATAATGGAGTTACATATTCTATTGAACTGTGAAACCTTTTGTCAGGTAACTCGTAATTCACGGATACAAAAATCAATTAAAACACAGAGCGAACCACCATGTATTTAAAATGTGAAATCTCCTGCCATCTAAGTCGTAATTCACTGATAAAAATGTCGTTAAAGTATACGCGCTTTGTCATTAAGATTATTTAAGTACGAGCTGACTGTACATTTTATGTTATATACCTTTACCAAGTCAGACAATTTCGGTTGACAATAAGCAACCCTGTTCAGCCAATATTGATACCTTATATTTTATAAGAACAACTAGTATTCAGTCAAACATGATGGAGACGACCACAATTTGAAAACAATAATTGATTTAAAATAGCCAAACAAACAAACAGCTTTGTCGCGAAGAGATTAACATTTAAAAAGACATGATATCGTATGATAAAACTGAATATCAACACGAGAGCTAGCTTGTGGCACAGTGATCAACAATTAATATCAACATCAGGGGTAGCTTGAGGCTCTGTATTACTTAGTTTAAACAAATTTAATACATTATACAACAAACGGATAAGGCACAAGTTATCACAACTCTTTCCTGATTGAATTATAAAACCATACATAATAACGCGAAAATTCTAGCTGTGAAAATTCTTGACAAATTTTATGAAAAGGAGGGATACAGCGCAGGGGTTATGAAAGTAAAACGCAGAATACTTCAGTAAACAGTTTTAGTATATTCATATATAGATTATGATTCAACAACAGTACTGCACCTGTGGCCTGGCTTTGCACCTAGCACTGTTCAGAACTGAATACGAGTATGATGGCAGATGACCAAATATTAAAGAACTGAATGTAAGTATGAGAGCAGACTATGACCAAATTATTAAAATTGAAAAATATGAAGGGGTAGCTTTTGACAAAATATTAAAGAACTGAATATGAGTATGAGGGGAGACTATGACAAAGTAATCAAAATTGAATAGACATGATGGGATAGCGTATGACCAAATATTAAAGAACCGAATATAAAAATGAAGGCAGTCTATGACAAAATAATCAATGAAAAATCAAACTGAATGAACTCAAGTGGTAGCATATTACCCAATATTTAGGAACTGAATGAGTATGAGGGTAGCCTATAACAAAAAAATAAATAAAAACTGTATAATACATGGAGTAGCTTATCTGAGAATAATTATAACTAAATGTACAAATAAGGAGAAGCTTTTCAAAAAAGGTGATAGTAAAAAATAATTTATCAATAGAGATTGGGTATGGCAATTCAATCAATATCAAAATATTTCTTATCAAATGATTACGAGACACTTACCATTCAATGTCGTGCCGCCGTATGATAACACATTACCTATGTACTAGTACAGCCATGGGAATTAACCTACCTGTTTTAATTATCACATCACAGATAGTCCTTTTGACCTATACCCCGACACAGTCCAGGCAATGCGGACCATTTAGGCCGTGTGAGGGTGAAACAATGTACCTGTACTCCTATTATGGAGTACAATGCAGTAAAATGTTAATCAATTCCCTGGACAGGTAACAAACACTGGACACAGGTAATTACAGGTAAGTTCTTTGAGTGCAAGTATATCATGTCTGGAGGTCAGCTACATGTTCACGTTAGAAAGATATCTGTATATGTAATATCCGTGTGTCTGTGGTGGCGTTTAGCAGAACACAATATAACGGGTAGCCTTGTGTCTACGAGCAGGTGTCACGTTTGGCAAACATATGGCCAAAATGTCCTGTGTTAGTGACAAAACATAAATTATTCCTTTGATAAAAGTTTTATAAAGGAAGCATAGTATCAAAATCTTTGGCAGGTAAGTATGATTGAAACATTTGATCCGTGCTGACTACAAAATGTCAACATGGACACATCTAAACAGGTTCATCACACTCGTACAATATGCTGTTCAGAAAATTAAACGATGATATGTCAGCACACCATTAATACACCTCACTGGCACAAATGAGCTGTCCAAGGTTTGCCAATAATGTGTATAAGAAAACGGCAAACTAGCCAACCATGTACATAAGACACCAAGTTCCAACAAGGTATAAGGTAAACCAATACCCCAAAATGTACAGGGTACATCATTTCCCTACATTTAACTGGAAACACTAATACCCCACAATGTACAGGGTACATCATTACACTACATTTAACTGGAAACACTAATACCCCACAATTTACAGGGTACACCAATACCCCACAATGTACAGGGTACATCATTACACTACATATAACTGGAAACACTTAATACCCCACAATTTACAGGGTACACCAATATCATATAATGTACAGTATACACATTACCGTACTAGTTACACGAGGCACTAATACCCTACTATTTACAGGGTACATTAATATCCTACAATGTACAGTATACACATTACCGTACAAGTTACACGAGGCACCAATACCCTACTATTTACAGGGTACATTAATATCCTACAATATACAGTATACACATTACCGTACTAGTTACACGAGGCACCAATACCCTACTATTTACAGGGTACATTAATATCCTACAATGTACAGTATACACATTACCGTACAAGTTACACGGGGCACCAACACCCTACTATTTACAGGGTACACCAATATCCTACAATCTTCAGGAGATACCAGTACCCCACAATGTACAGACGACACTATTACCCCAAAATCTACATGAAACAACAAATCCTGTGTATAATGCGTATTTAAAGAATATTTCTGTTGGAAGATTTTCCCATTTTGAAAATTGTGTTTCTTTTAATACGTTAATAGAGCTGACTTTTGTGGTATTACGGTATGTTGCAAATATCATTTAAGATACGTAAAAAACATGCTTGTTTAAAGAATATAGTTCTGTACATTTAATGAAGCACACGTTCACGTTTTGCGCGTGAATAGGTTTCAATACATGATGAACATGTACTCTTCCATGCTAGACAACGAGTTTCCTCAGAAATTATTCAATATCGTGTCCTGCATCAAACTGAATTTAAACCGGTATACATCATAAATCTCCTTAACACCATATTCCGTCTTTTCGTATGGCAGAGTTATCTGCTCTTGTGAGCTCTTAATATCCTTACGAATATTTATATTTAAGGATCCCCGTACCACTGCCACAAGCTGTAACTAGGTGTTGGAAACTGTTTTGTCGGCTTTACAGTATCTTTGATAAATCTCTTTGGAAATGAAGCTTATACCTTGCGGGACTTTTATGAAAAGTTATAAAGATAAAATAAACAAATTATAATCAACCACAGCGGGGCTAGACCGAGATTTGAACACTGGGACACTTCAGATTGTTATACTATCGCTCTAACCAACTGAGCTACCTGGTCCACGGAACTGTCCTCACCCGATTGTGCTTCAGTTATATCCAACCGGAAGTTAAAGGGAGGCTACTGTCTTATGAAAACCTACAGTGCAGTGGGACAAGGATCCTTAATTTGTATTTCATGTCAACTATACCATAATAAATTCCACTTACAAGGTTACTGTCAACCTCGGAAACCGATAGTCCACCAGCAGGGTCAACTGCAATGTGACGTAAAATAATCGCTAAAAATGCAAGTAAAGAAACACTATTCAAATAGATCGTAAATGAATTGGAGAATTAATGACTTAATGATCGGCCATTAAAAAAGACTTGACAGTCACACATTAAATTTATACATTAAATTATACACGAACCTAGCACGTGGGGTTCTGACACGTTGCCAAATAAACCAAGACCTTGTTCCTGTAACCCTAACCCTTACCTGCCCTATCGGCTTACCCTACGTCGTCCTATTGTCTCGTCAGGGAGGTGTGGACGGTCTGTTTTATTCAGAGTCGATCAAACGTTATCTACAACGACTTGAAATAGACGGAGGATCCATCAAGCCAGCAAACGTTTTTGCATACTTTTCTACCAGATATATGAAGTAACAAGCATACAGGTGATTGCAGTTGACACAGCTGTAAATGAGTACGTGGTTGGGCAGTGCTAGACTTTTTGAATGCTAGCTGTGAGCGCCGAAATGGCAGCACCGGCTGTATGCTACCCAGGGAGAAAGATATTGGCTAGTTGCAAAGGCCCTATACCCACGGATTATAATTTGTGAACCGCTTTGAGACGACCTACGAACTAGGTTGTGATAAAGCGGTATATAAGAACCTCGCATTATTATCATTATCTTTCAAATTTGGTAATATATATCTACAATATGCAAAGGATGCATTACACGGCATCACACAGCTGTTTCGTCCTTCTAGGACTCATCGTTGATGCTAGTAGCCAAATAGTTGACAAATCCAATTTGAAAAATTTCGAGTCTAAACTACTGTTGATTTAAGATTTACGTCAGGAGGATGAAGTATACATTTTGTTCGCTAGATACAGTAAATATTGCACTCTTTAATATATTCCTTTATATCCTGCAAGATTGGTTTGATCTAAAGCCACACAAAAAGAACGTTTCCTCAGTGACGCGAGTCTATCCATTCACAACCAAGAATTTAGTACCCCAGTGCTGGATTGTTAAAACGATCCAATCAACAAACAGATTCATATATAACGATTACCAGGATGAGTTTTCGACATTCTTTCCAAAACTAGATCGTTTATTCCCTCATTTCCGTGTGTGTAAGATAGAGCTGTCCATGGTAAGAAAGGGTTGTTAGAAATTTCTATCACCCCTCGGGATTTTCAAATTTAGCAGAACGGAAGAAAACAAAAGAAACACATTATGATTGGAAAAAAAAAAAAAAAAAAACCCGAAGAGGGGCGCATCATATATGGCACCAGTTATTTCGTAAAATTCAGGAAGTATATCGTTCACCACATAGATTGGTTTTGAAAAATGACCTCCAGAAAGGACGATATGTGTTGAGATATTTAGGTTGAAACACGTATCCACAGAGTGTTGCTTTTATCAGATGTGCATTGTATGTTAAGTTGAACGGGCTGCCGTACCGACGTCAGTTTACAAGACAATGGTTGCTAGTCGTTAAACCCAACATTGTACTAATAATTACAATCGTAAATAATCTCCCTACATTAAACGCTAGGTACACACGGGTATTGTCTGTGACGCTGTATACAGGATCACCAGACACTGATATGTAGATTGCACGGATCATCGGATTTCTATATAAACAATGCAACAGACATTTAAACGTATAAACGATCATTATTAATGTATACAATTGAATAATTCATAAGATTTGTGTAGGTATATCTGTTCCTGTTTACGTTATGGAAAATATGTTTTTGTATCCTAAAAAATATGAAGAATAAACGATGGGTTTGTTGTTTAGACTTAACGGCTATCGCGAATATCAAACAGTAATTATTAGCATATTAAATGTATCATATCATTGTAAACATAGTATATCTTACATGTTTGTAAATTGTCTGATACTTGGGGCAAATCAGAATCTATGTACCTAGAATAATAGTGTACATGATGTCATGTCGACCACAACCATCATAACAAAATAGACAGACAAATACCGTTTTAGGAGTTTGAGTGAGAAGGTGTCATTAGATATCATTACAAGATATCATTGTAACTTGGAAATAATGATAACAATAATAAGTAAGCGTAAATACGTACTCAGGTCGGTACTAAAAGACAACAGGAACTGAAAAAACAATAAAAACAAAAAACAAAAAAAAACGTCATCATGAACCCCCATTAAAACAATGTGTTATGAACAATGTTTTATCGAAGGAGGTACCGTATTTGCCGTACTTAGCATTGACATTTAATTATTATAAGCACAGTGGCACGTATTATACAGATTTATTAGAAATTGATAAAATGAGAAAATTCTTAACCAAAAAAATGTTCTTATTTTCAATGTGGGCGGGGGTTTTGTGTAAAATTGTTACAATACGGGAGAGTATGAGAGCGATAACAGGCCCTTTTACGTTAAAAATGTGGGGTAATATGGGAGGAGCATTTGATATGGGAAATACGGTGTAGGTCACATACCACCGATACGGTAGCTCGTTGATGCGAGCAAAAGGAATCATATAAATTAGCATTTTTCTGAAGGGATAGGTCATATCACCGTCACGAGAGCGTATTTAATCAGACCAAATGGAATTATGTCAAACAGTATTGTATATTACAGTCGTAGATTATAATTCTTTAATCCGAACGACAGGATTGGTCATTAAAACGAAATTTATATTTTCTAATCCGGAACGGAATTACAAGAAAATACCATACTTTTGTTATATATAGTAAATCAGATACGTGCATTATGTAATTCACGGTATGATCATATCGAGAAAAAGGGACACACATAACAATATTGTAGCTAAACATAGATTTTCCGCTTAGCCCTTTCACCACTGTAGACCATAATGGACTCATCCAGATCAATGCATTGTAGAGTCTACTAAAGTTACATAGGGGTGAAAGGGTTAACAGCTATAGTCATTTACGGACGTGCAAGGTTTTGGTGGTGGAGGAAAGCCGGAGTTCCCAGAGAAAAACCACCGACCTACGGCCAGTACCATAATAATACACTGATTTATAGGCAATATATGTTGATGCTACTTTTGACTATTATGACACCCCAGGCACATTCCCTAGTGATGGTATACCCTCAGTAATGAAGGCACTTCATCTATATATATGTCGTCTATATTTGAAACCCTATTGTCCCCTACAACAGAGTGATGGGTGCACCAGTACGTTTGAGAAGATTGGCTTCTGTTTTGAAGAATAAGTACAGGCTGTTGAGTTATTTCTAAAATCTGTGATTTTTTTTTCCGGCACTGAATATGAAATTTCCACAGAAGGAAAACAAGAGCGAATGGCAATATTATACCAAGTCACATGGCAACAATGAACACCAAAGTATACATGCACACGTACCGATATATTTGAATGGCTTTCCTAGTTTGGTGAGCTGGTTGAGACACTGCTCCACTACGTTGGATGTCCACTGGTTTACCTTGTTGTGCTGATAAGCATTGCCACCTATTGCACCCTCAATGGACTAAAAACAAAATGAAACATAGTTTTGATATTATAATAATATAATATGCATATAGATTAAGGTTTCCCAGGTTCAATTGTATAGCTGATGTCAACAAAAGGTAGGCTGCGGTCACAACTGCAGTGGTACCTGCTGACAAATTGCCAGGTGCTGATCACAACAAGAATTTCAAATACTTTACCACCAAGGAAAAGTTGGTTGTTGGCAATACATGTCGTATAAAAGATTAAACTTTGATAGTTTGTCTCAGTAAATATGTATTTCAGTTCCAGACTTAGTATTTCAATAAGTTTATGTACAAGTACAAATGTAAATTTAATTACATGTCCGTTTGAAAATATCTGCAAGTAACTTTTCACATTTTCTTTGAAAATTGACAACTTTAAAGTGTCCACAGGTGTGGCCACAGTTTTGCTGGTGGTGATCAGAGATATGTGTGGAAGTCTTTTATATTTTATGCTGACAATAATGTATAATAACAGTGTTTTTGTTTTTTAAATTTGACAACAGCCAGTTCCTTTATGAATTGGGAAAATATAGCATTATTTGTATTGAAATTGGGTATATATTCCTCAGTCTTTGGTCATTTTGGGGAAATAAGGCACGTTTTACCTAGGGGAAACAGCCTGTATTCGGCAGTAAAACTAAGCAAAAAAAAATCACTGAATAAAACCATACTTTCCAAGGGTGATAAACATGACGGGGTGTGCCAGGTTTTGGTGGTAGAGGAAAGCTGGAATAGGTTAAAAAATTAGTATTTTTCAGCAACGAAGTATTGAAAAAGCAGTTCTTTCAATTTTCAGTGATTTTTAAGGGTGAATCTGGGACCTATATTTCCACTATCCTAGGTAATTTCTCCTGTATTTTTCCAAAACTAACGAAAAAATCGCTTTATTAGCCAAATTCATGTTTTTTGTGTGATAAAGTTACAAAGCACAGGCCCATGTTAAAAAGATGTGGAAAAAATACTGATTTTGGAGAAACACGTAATCCCAATAGAGATGAAAACTTGACTCTAAAAATAAACTTGATAATGTATGATACAATGATGCACATCATAGTATATATATACATCAATCAGTTGGTGGCATGCAGCTGATTGGTACTTGCAGTTTGTGGGGGTGTTCCTTTTTCAGCATGGCTTGCTGATGCCCTGACAGTCTGATTGTAATCTGATGTGTGTACTCATGTTTCCTATTCCGTCTTTGCGTATTGCAGAGTTATCTTCTCTTGAGAGCAGGTATTGATTGTTACGTCATTTGTTTGTGAGAGTAACGTCATCAATTAATTACATTTTAACTAAAACATGTGCTCGTGGTTCAGATATGCTCCGTGTATCTTTGGACAATAGACTTGTATTCAATATGTAAACTGCCATAAAGGTCTGAGGTAGACAGTATGCAAAAGATACATTTATCATAATTTCTTTTTCCATCAAAAATATCTTCGCCACGAGGTTTCGATCCCTGTACCTTTTTATTATGTACCAGATGTTTTCCATTGCGTTACCTATTATGATAGTTTCATGTCAATACGTTTTCGCAACATCAATGAGATTAATATCAAAATGTTCAAACTCTCTTAAAAGACTCACAACCTATAATTATCTTTGCACAAATCAAATGAAAATGGCAAAGAACAGAACATAATGTTTTTACTGTTCAATAGTTATAGCATTCTTTATATCAATGAATTATAAATAGTTACTGTTGTTTGTTCCTCAATACAACAGCTGATACGTTATTAAAAGTTATTAAAATTATTAAAGATAATTCAGTGTCTATTTTATTTTTGGTTATTACAACAGAATACAATTAATTCAACATTTGTCACCAATTTTATAGATAATGGGGCAAGTCAGGTTATATCCTCTCTGCTAGGATATGGGGACACAGCACGTCAGCCTGGCCTATTATTCTGACGACGTAACTACGGAGTTAACACCTTAAGTAAACAGCTACTGGATAGGAAAGATAAGGTAAACGACAGATATCAGAAGAATCGGCATTGTTAACCGCTAATCACGTTTGATATTATTCGTATCTGTAATGAGAGGTTTCAAAAGAAACGAACTCTTATTTGAAGGGGGCTGCGTTAAAATATATGGAGTTTTTAGTTTTACGCTGTAAAATAATATCCAAAATAACATATTGGTTCAAATAAAATTTTACACATTGTGTTAGGCCTGTAAAAAGCAACAATATATGACGTAACCTATAAAGCATTATCAAGCAGTTTAACACAGTTAGTTAGTGTGATAAGATGTTCCTGTAGTGCTTTGCAATTTAAAACAAAATATTCACAAACTTGTATAGTATTACATTTCTAACCGGATGCATAGTTTGAATAAGTGATATATGATAGATTTATGTTTCCTTTAAGTATTGAAAATGTGAAACAGCGGCTTCATTTTTCAATGAAAAATAAATAGAAATGTAAAACGACCAATATAACGTTCTTTCTTTAAATACTGATTTGTTCAGTCATTATTCAATATCGACATATTTAAAAACTAAAATATTTATTATTGTTAACAGTAAAGTTCATATGGTAATCTTGGAACCTTTCTCCAGTGCCTGGGGCACAGATATCGACCCCGACGCTGCCGGTGAATAGAAAAATTAACGAAAAAATAATAATAAGTACATACGAAAGTTGTGTTAATGTCATCTTTTCTATACACGCTTCAATTAACAACGTAATGTGTTTATCGCGTCTCTTCAATCTTGATGAAATGGAAATTTGATCTCTTTTTCGAACGGAAGTATATTTTTGTATAGGAATTTGTTTAAATACCCCACCTACTAATGGAAAAATCTAATTAAATCACTTTTTACGTTTCCCTTCATAGATTAGTGTTTGAGCTGTAAAGATTAAATCTATTACCCGCCAAGCGATATTTAAGTCGTACTTGATGTATAAAACATTAATAAATGCTATTATTAAGGTGTTTAGGCCAAAATACAACATCAATTATCCTGGGAACAGCATCGGTTATAGCAATACATTTCTATACGTCTAAATATCAATAATATATTTATTAAATAAAAAAAGTAATAATTCTTTAGTCGTAAAATAATGGTCACACTGCACATAAAACTAACATAATAATAATACGACACTTTTTAAAACATAAAGCTATTCTATACGCAGAAGCAATGCAGTAGGATCTAAAAGGTTTAATAAAACCATCGATTAAAAAAATACGGTCAATGATTTATAAGAAGATTGATCTTTTCTTAAATACGAACACATCGTACCTTTTGATAGATTGTATAATAAATTTAATCTACAAGTGAAGACATAAATGTTATAAACGTTTTTTGAATTAAACTATAGATGTCAACTTCCCTGGCTGAAATACATATTCAATGAAACGTATTAATACCCAATACCGTATCACAGTTGATAATATTTAGGTAATATATTCACACTTTATAAATTCAATGATCATTCATGGAATCAAAACAATTCCATCCTACCATACATATGTCTTCAAAGATTTGATATGGAAGAATCAGTGCTATAAAAGAGTTGCCGAGAGTGCAAATGTATGGCACTGTCATCATCCCCTGGCGGTCGTACTTATTATACAAACACAACATAAAGAGGTAGCTCAGATATGAAATTTAAAACAAGAAGTGAAGCATTTTATTTACTTACAACTAACAAATGACGTCATAACCTAACAACGTGCTATCATTGTATTCATAGCGCTATGGGGAAGTTTTAACATTTAGCATTTAGCATCTGAAAGGGGTATATTTTGTAAGTTTTAACATACTGGATCATAACCATACATTACTTATAAGGGTTTTAAAAGTTTACGAATAAAGAAATGAAAAAAATGTACTAGAAAATGCAAATCAAAATTTAATTAAAAAACAAATAAGCCAATAAAAATTATGATATCGCTTCATTGTAAATTTTCAGATATCTTTCAAAGCATCATTTTGAAAAGTTTCATGAACAGCTCCACGTGAGGTTAATCAGGGCCCTGATCTGCTATTCACCTCCATTAACCCGTCAATGAGATGTATATCTGTGTTCTTTAAATGAACCAAAGGACGACGATCCTTCGTAATTGTATGAGTATGATACACGCTAGTTTTTCATACCTGTCTTTCCACGTTTCCGTGGTTTCGCACATTTTCTTATCAAATAAGATTATGATCAGCTGAAACACATTAAAGATGAAACAATTTTTATGTCCGTCAATAAATGCAAATTTAAATCAGGGTTTTGAACTAAGATGTAATAAAAAATTGATTAAATGCTTACTAACAAAAACCCCACTCCCATCACGTAGGAATTACGTTGCCTGAGCAGAGTACCTCAACAGGAAGAGTATCACTTCTTGAGAAGTTTTGTTCAGCTTTCTAAAACCGCAAATGACCAGAACCTGTATCGTAGTATAAACGATCCTGTTATTCTGATTTCCTGTAAATGTTTGGAAACTTAATTCACCAATCCGAACACCTTTTTCCAATGGAATACGTATAATTGTTTGTCACAAAAAACCCTGTGGAGGTCTGGTTTTCAAGTAGGTTCATAGTATATAAACTAAGTAAATACGTACTCAAACCATCAAAACACAAAAACATATATATATATCAGAAACGTACGCCTGGACAAAACAACTATCAGAACAGAATGAATTATTTTTGTCTATCTATGACGTTATGTAAGTATTAAAAAAGGGCTTTGTTTGTTTGCCCTTCATAGATGTATAACGATTCCACATTGAGCGACTGTTGTATATCATGTATCGCTTTATCAAATTTTTAAAAAGAAAATGAACTTTAACACTTTTTACTTTACATAATTTGAAAATATATTAGCGGTATTTAGGTAAAGATGATAAATAACTTCGTTATACAACAATTATATTTATAACAGAATGAATTATATTTTTCTATCTATGACGTTATGTAAGTATTAAAAAAGGGTTTTGTTTGTTTGCCCTTCATAGATGTATAGCGATTCCACATTGAGCGACTGTTGTATATCATGTATCGCTTTATCAAATTTTGAAAAAGAAAATGAGCTTTGGCACTTTTTACTTTACATAGTTTGAAAATATATTAGCGGTATTTAGGTAAAGATGATAAATAACTTCGTTATACAACAATTTAATGACATCGATATGTGATCGACATCATTGTGAAACAAAAGAGTATGGCTGCGTAGGATTTAGGTAATTGTTGTTTGATGAGAAAAATGCAAAAAAAACCCCAAAAAACGACGACGACGACGACGACACAGCTTTTATTTTACAGATTAGCTTCAAATAGTTTGATATTGAACAATGAATGTTAGTAAAGCTTGCCACTTGTAAAAATAGAGTACTGCATTGCGGATGATTGTCCATAATGCGCAAAGAGTCAAATGGCGCCAATCTCTTAACTGCGACATTCCATAATTCGAATTTTTAACCTATGAAAGTGATGGAATGTGTTAGTTAACCGGTCGAAAAACGTCTATGGTTAACCATCTTAAGTTAGCTGTTAAATGAATGATCCGGAACAGATTTAGTAGAAACATACTTCCGCAATCGATGTAAGTTTAAACATTGCAAACAAGGTATACTTATTGATGCAGTAGCAGTTATACAGGGAAAGGTCTAAAATACAATAATCTTCAGGAATTATATATGTTCTATGCATATAATAACTTATATAAACATATGCATTCCTCATAAGGTTCTTAAATATATAACCTAAAGCAATGTGTATTCATAGTCCTTAATGTTTGAATGTTAATAATTCGTGCTAACAATTTCAGTGATGTTGGAAACATTAGTACTGTTTGCCAGATGTCATGGTGACGGTTGTTCCATACAGCAACATAATGTCAGCACACAATCACGTCACGTGTGTCAAGGTGTTGACGTCATCCTGGTCAGCAGTGAAGAGTTTAGTGAGGAGTTAGACCATTTTAGTAACGACCTTACATTGAGCCATCGCCTCAGACGACTTTACAGGCGTACTCAGTACATGAAACGATGCATACAGACACTTAAAGATGAATATGTAAGATTTGGTATTTATTGGTGCTATTATAAGAACCGTACAATCATCGTTATTATATTTTAATGGACGATATTAGTAATTTAATTATTGTTTTTCATATGTAGATATTTTTGATATACAATACATTTTCTGATGATCGATGTTAATGAAATAAGTTTTATTAGAAACGTCATAAAACTTTATTATATTGAGGTAAAATTAATTATTTGAAACAACATAAGAAGCAAATTATACTAAAAATCATGTAACACTGAATTTGAATAAACGATACTTTTGATTCATCCGGGCCCGTATTCATGAAACCGTTCTCATGCTCCAGCATAAATTTTGTGCAAACATTATTAATAATAAGTATTAATTTAAATGTTTCACACAACAGTTGGCTGCCAGACATTTGAATGACTTATTCAACAACCTTAGCCTTTCCCATCAGTCGTGTACTGGGCTGATAGATATAGGCAGTCACCAGTCACTCTCCATCCACAGGAAATCAGAGGTACAATTAAGATACTATTCTGACTTAGCTTTACAATGCTAGAGCACTTAATATCTATATTTCATTGGCAGAAATAGCGTTACAATACCATGAACCTCTGTTGGTATTGGTTAATAGGTTTTCTATGGTGCCTTCTTTTGATTCTAAACATTAGCCTCACAGCAGCAACATATTTATTCATATCTTTTGGAGACATATATTTTCTAGCATTAAGAGGATGTGTATTTGCTTCTTTTGAAAGCTATTGTTTTCGTACTTACAATGTGTTGAATCAAGAACAACACATACAACTCGTAATATTACGAAATAAAAACACAAACAAATGATAATTACGTTAAATTTTCTTTTCATTGTATTTTTTGCAGTTGGCAGCGCACCTTGAGTATGAGTATGTAAAGTTGACAAAGGTTGTCGGGATCCTAACGTTAATGCAGGAAGATGAAGAGCAAAACGAATTCGAGACATCATTCACACAGAGAATAGCCACGGCAATGTTGGCTGCTGAAACAGTCATCTGTGAACTATTTTATACAATTAGAAAAGTATATAGTGATTTACCATTCGTAAGGAGGGCTCTACCGGACAGTCATGTGACTGACGACGGCTGGTATACACCGGTTGTGACGTCATGGTGCCCTACAACAACAAGAAGTTGTCGTCATGAACGGAATGGTATTGTTCTTACACAACTGGTAAGATTTGCCAGTGTTCTCCGAAACAACATCAGAACAGTTGAACCAATGTAGGCAAGAAAATATTATTTCCTGCCTTTATCAGGATAGCGAGTGTATTGTTTAATTTAAGAGTACATTTTGCTTGTCGTGATACTTGCAAGTTTGATAGAAACGAATAATTTATGAAATGTATTTAAAAATGCTCTAATACATGCTGAAGAATTAAAATAAAACTATCTCATACAAAAGTGTCGTTTTTGAATATTTTATTCAACCTCCAGAAATACTTCTTAAAATCAAATATTAGCATACGATACCATAAGCTGTGGCACACAATGACAGGTTTCATCAAATGAACATAATACATTTGGCATGGGATACATCTTATTTAAAACAATATCAACACTAATTTAACCATTATATTATTATATCAAAGATGACAGAAAGTTCCATAAGCTATTATCAGTATTTGTTTTCGGTATGATGTGTATATAACAATTATTATGTGTTTTTTTAAACAAAAAGATACGGAAAAATATACAAAAGATTTAAAATAAATTCCGCTGTCAGGGTTTCATACTTGTGTTCCTTCAATCTACGCAAACAAAATTATATGGCCGTCTTTGTGACTTAAGATCCAACTTTAAACTATTTGCTATGAGTGAATTCTTCTCGCTCATGTTTAAGAGGGTTATAGACAAAAAGATGTTCTCGAATCGGACGAAGAGACACCAACTTTTTTTGGATCGTTCTGGAGCAGCTGATACCACCTCGATATGTGTGAGGAGATGTCTCCTTGCTATTTTCATCGTCGATTGTTGACATTATAATATTGTTTTCTTTTATTTCAAAAATACAGATGTTTGCTTGGAATTTATGTTCTACATCAATGTTATTAGTTCGAGATTTACCAATTTTAACATCGCTAGAATCAAACAGAAAGTGTATTTCAATGCAGAGGGCAATTCAAATATGACTTTTCAATTAATATATGTCTATATTGAAAGCTATTTATAAAATTGTATTTCTTCATATAGCTATGAATCAGTCAAGTTATATACATAAGTCAAAAAGGTAAATGTGTTGAGTGATTCACCAGCCCTTCTGAAATGTATTAGTCTCAGACTAATAACTAGTGGTACTTTCTAACCCATACCATATAAAAAATAGCACATCCGCATAATAAATTTGGAAATGCAAATTATAGACATTATAAATATCGCTTACAAAAGTGTTTCCAGATGATTGATTCTGATCTATACAATCGTTTCTTTTATACGTCATTAACGTCACATACTCTCTGGGATCTATTTTAACAGCTGTTGTAGTAATTTATGGCGATAAATAACCAGGAAGAACTCCTCGAGAGGTAGCATCCATTGAAACGATTAACATTAAAATATTAATCATTCAAATAAATAGTTTTATCAGATGATTTTGTGGTTAGCGTAAAATATTGAAATACGTCACAACCAATTAATACTATCCGGAAGATTTGAACCGGATTTCTTTTGAAGAGGAGGCTCATAAAATTAATCAAAGGTAAGGGCCACCTTAGAGATTTTTGTATATGGATTTGTTGATTTTACGTACCATTATCTATAGAAATGCCTTTTTCGTCATGATTATGATCATGTTGAAATAACATTATTGAGTGTACATATCTTCCCGATCGTTTCATTGCATTCTTTGCTTGAGTTTGTTAATATCTTAAAATATAATTATTTACGGTAAATATCGTCCCCATTATTATCATTTTCCGGTAAAAAATATTAAGATAT
>JAUMHH010153960.1:0-18780 GCA_032359455.1 Chlamys rubida | reverse complement strand
GGCACCATCTACTTGTCAATAGTTTATATAACAGAAACTAAAACGAGAACAGGTATGGCACCATCTACTTGTCAATATTTATATAACGGAAAAACATAAAGGCTTAACTTGTTGTCATGGGGGCCATGTTATCACATGATAGGAAATTTAGTTGTGAAGGCACTTTGTGACCCTTTTTAAACCCTTTCACCCCTATGTACCTTTAGTAAACTCAACCATGCATTGATCTGGTTGGTTCCATTATGGACTACAGTGGTGAAAGGGTTAAGTGGTCTATTATCTGTGGACATTCTTCCTGTGACCTTAAGGGCTTAACATAGAACCTGAATCTAAGCTGTTGTAAAGATGTAAAACTCCAATCAATCTTCTCTATAGACAATGAAAAACTCTTCAAATCTAGTTCATCACCTGTAGAACAAATGTGAACTACATCACGTATTTTGTGGTGTGAGTTAACGTACAGCTGCATGCATGTCAGAATGTGTAACACATGTATAAATACAGTTGACCACATGCCATCACTTGGCTTCATATTTTATGTCTGTTTTATGCTCTTACTGCTTCATCTGGCCTAAGCACTTGAAAAATGCAAAAACATATCAAATAAGCTACAATTATTTCATGCTGTAAAAAACATCTAGAATAAGAATCATGTTCAATTTTTATTTCATTCCACTATGCATACATCAATAAATCGTGAAATATGTGTTCAAGAAAAATGCGAATAAGGTCCTGATCAGGATTAATAATGTAATATAAGAAAGTGGTGTAAATAAACCACACATTGTTTTATAAGCTACGGTACATATAAAACTACGATAACATTTGTTCACTTTGGGGTTATATATTGCCCAAGAAGACCTTGCCATGGAGAATGAAGTAGAAGGATTATCTTTCCAACAAATGTCTATTTAAAGGTGCTTGTTCCAATAAATATATACAGGTGACTATGCACAATAGATTTGCCCTGATTTTGTAGAAATCTGATAAGACAACATTGAATTTTGTTTCTAGATGTCAATATTTTTTTCAGAAGACTATATCATTATCATGTTTTTTTTGTGCCTCCAGGTCAAAGTGCACCAGCTGGCTCTAGAACTACAGCTGCAGCCGTTCGCGGTCCTACTCCGCCACACACTGGACCAGCTGCAAGAAAAAGATAATGCCAGCATATTTGCAGAACCTGTGTCTTTGGACGAGGTAGGTCTCCATCTGTGCTATCAGGATGGGTACAAAAAATCATCTCACCATATTAAAGGAATTCAAGTCGGCCAATCCTTGCTGATATGGCACTCATACATGTAGATAAGTTTTCAATTCATGGTAATTTTAGACTTAAAGTTTTTTCCACTTCTGAGTTCAAAAGTTTGAATGTACTTTATGTTTGATTTCTTTTCTATTCTTTACTCTGCACAATAAAAATAATGAAATAAAATGTTTCCAATTTGCTTTTTGACTTTGCAGCATTAATTTGAGAAAATGTCAGAGTTAAATAGTTATCACAGATGAAATGAATAGAATTCATTGTTTGGTGTATTGTAGTATCTATAGTGAGCAACAATGTAAATCATTACTAAATGTTGGTTTTATTTTGAAGGTGCCAGACTACTTGGAGTATATCCAGACACCAATGGATTTCCTAACGATGAGACAGAAGGTGGAGAGTCACAAGTACAAAACAATGGATGAGTTTGAACTCGACTTTGAAAACATCATCAACAACTGCCTCATGTACAATGCTAAAGACACAATGTTTTACAGGTCGGCCACACGTTTGCGAGATCAGGTACATAACTTAAATGATGATAGTACAGGTAAAACACTCCTTAAAACATCTATAATGCTGGACTATCGCATTCACCCCTGAAGACACATTTGAACTCTTCCAATTCAATGGTTGGATTAGTCCATTATGAAATTTCAGAGGTGAATGAGTTAATTTGCCGCAATATAAAGTTATTCTGGTACAATTATAAAATTAAAAAAAAACAATATTACATCTGTTTTCTACATTTAGATCACTCAAATTTATTTACAACTGAACAACAGATTGATAAACAGTCCATTAGGGAAATGTAGGGCACATATGTCAGCTTAGTCATCTCGCGTCTGGCATTATCTATGTATTTGGCTTATACTGGAGTTAAATATACAAAACAATGTTAGAAATAGAAGTTGTTGACTTGTAATGCACTTAAATAATCCCTAAGAGTTTTTAAAATGAGATTATTTGTCATGTTTACTGTTTAGAACAAATTACCCGGTACTGTACCAAATCACATAGATCAGTTTATATTGATTAACTCTCATTAAGCACAATGTCATTTAACAGCTTTGCCATTAATATTCCATTTCCTCATGCTCAATTCAATATATCTTATAATTACAGCTAGATGGGTAGTTACTCCTTTAACTTCATGTTAACATGCATTGATGACTTGTGTAGAGAAATACAAACAGGACAGTTATTTCCTTATAATCCAATTGTTTAAATTGTTAAACCTTTATTTACAGGGTGGTATGGTGATTCGAGCATCGAGAAGAATGGCAGAGAGGGTTGGTTATGACCCTGACACAGGACTTCACCTGGAGAAACCTCCCCATGAGAAGGAACCCGTTATTTTGGAGGACTGTAAGTGTGTTATATTATAAAACATAAACATTATAGTGAGTGTTTATGTGTGCAGTATGTGCTAGTGTAATATAGTTATGTGTTTGGGCTATACAGCACAGAAATACAGTTAAGACACAATTTAACTCCAACAAATTGAAAAACAAAATAAGATTATTTAAGCTAAATCAGAATGATCTGTCTGGGTATAAAGGGAGGGCATTTGGCTTGTCCCAGTGTTCCACTGCAATTCAATGTTTCTGAAATAAATCACAAGAGCCATTTTCTTTTTAAAGCTTTATATAATATATCTGTTGTTCTTTACAGTTGATAGTTTCCAAGAGAAGAGGGAAAGCTTTCCCCTGGATGAACAGTTACGCATCCTGTTGGATAAAATGGACATGGCTAACAACATGAAAGGTGAGCATTGTCAGGAACATATATAGCTACAGCAATAAAATAGCATGTCTTATATCAAGCTGTCTCACAGAATGGTGTTAAAAGATCACTATGAAATTAAGTAGAATATCATTCTTAGTTTTTCATAATCAATTTAATCATTTTAACAAAGAAATTATACTACATTAAAATAAAGTCAAATATTGACATGCTTTGAAGGAATTCCTCTATGAAGATTTTTTTTTCTAATCTGTGTAAATGCAAAATGTACAAGTTGGAATTTAAATTTTTCCTCTTGTTTTATTTCACTGGAAGGGCCCCTAATGAGAAAAGTGATGTAACATGCAATGATTTTGTTTATCCAGGACAATCCAGTCTCGCTAAAAAAATCAAGAAAGAGATTGTCAAAGTCAGACAGAAACTTACTATTCAGAAGGAAGGTTTACAGGCGAGTGATCTGGACGACAGCATAGATACAGGTAAACTGATGTTAATATATATATTAACCACTGCAACCTATTCTGACGATTGAAATAATATTTAAACCACTTTTGTGATGTTTTAACTTTTGTGGTTTAATATCAGTTTAATATTTAAATTAGATGTATGTCAATAGTGTGTTAAATATAAATTGACTTCAACTTTCTGTATTCACTTTTGACGTAATAAATACATTAAATCACAAAAAAAAACATCTATAAATGAATCCATCATGTTGTTTAATTCTAATGTAATGTGATAAATATTGGCTATGAAGCCTTAATTGGTACACAGGCCCAATTTTCCAACTTTAACATTAAAAATATGTTTGAGATGAAAGCAGAACATGACATAAAAACTTGTTATTTGGAACTTGAAAGCATCTATTGTTTTATATATATTGTTACAGTTGTAATTGACTTGATAAACATAAGGTTCAGATATTGCATTTGGAGGTTATTGTATAAACAATTGCAAGATGTCTATAATATATTGATAAACTGTTATTGTTTACTTACAATAAATTATTTTTTTAAATGTGATGAGCTAAATAAAAAAGAAAAAATTCACACCAGCGCACTGTTACCCATTGATTCCCTGCCTTCTCCTTCTAGGCAAATTACGATTAAATTCAAATCTTTGGGTGGTACCCTTCAACAACCAGGAGTCCTGGGATGGCATAGATATTTTACTGGGATAGCCCTTTTATCATTTCTACAATTTGAAATTAATTATTTAATGTTTTGCAGCATCTGAACAAAACGATGACTCCATGGCCGAAGATATGAAAGAAGAAACACCCGTCCGTAGCACAAAGTCCCCGTCTGTTGACAAGTCAGCTGGTAAACCCTCATCCAAAGACACACCCTCTGGTAGGGGGCGTGGTCGGGGGAGAGGCAGGGGGCGTGGCAGACTGACAAGTCGCAGCAAGAGTGAATCCGAGTCCGAGTCAGTGGTGCTTCCCAAACATTTAGGAAAGGAATTAGGTGTGTCATCCTGATGGTAAATTTATTGATATCGTGTATTTCTGTAGTAATTGAAAACACTACCTATATCTCTGTCTCCATGTTATCTGACATCGTTCACTATTACTAACCTCAATATATTTATTTAATGATTATTGTACTGTATTGAAATGTAAATGAAACTGTTGTACAAAATAAGTTCTTTTTAAATAAAATCATGTTCATTTTTTTTGTATGCTAAATCTTGAAATATTTTGTTTCACACAGACTAATAGCTTATAGGGTTTTGATCTAAAACGAAAGCATTTCTTTGATATCAAGCTTAGAAGTAAATAATGGTCCTATAGGTCACAAGATGATTATCTGACAGTTCATGTAGCTCCGATTTTAATAGAAGGGTGGCACAGATTACTAGCCATTAGGAAGTAGATCTAAAAGGAAAAACAATTATATCGAACTAAATAGTAAGTAATGGTCTCATTGTAGACAAAAGAAGATCATCTGACAGCTCGCGTACCACAGAATCATCAGTTTCATCAAAAAATGAGGACAGTAATTCATCTCAGCCAACAACAAGTGGGGTGAATAGAAGAACAGCTGTATTGTTTAGTAAGAAGGTGTTCCGCAGCAAGCAGGATGTCTCCAACCCAAGTAGTCCTTGTACACCGCCCAAAAAACTAGGGAAAGCTGGTCGACCCCCGAGACAAAAAGTCATTGAGCAGTCCGACTCGCCACAGCCTCCTGTTCTTGAACCCATGAGTCCATCTACAAGAAGCCGAGGTCCCAGTAGTCCAGCGTCCAGGAAAAGATCCCACAGTGCAATAACCTCACCAGATCGAGAGGGCAGACCAACACCTCCAAAGCGTACCTCGTCTCTGACGGAACCCCTGTCACAGTTTGCTGAACCACCAGACCTGACTAAACGAGACAGCTTCATGGTGTATAGGGGTCCTGATAACCTGAGAAGTTCGTCGGAATCGGATAGTACCTCTATGATCAGTACAAGTGATGATTCCATATCCGAGACATCGAGCGGAACCTCCAGCAGCAACAGTCGATCAGGTAAACAATCACCTAACACTCCACCCTACAGTAAACAGACGTACTCACCAGATTATAATATACATGTTTAAGTATTTATCTGTGTTTGCACATTTAATATTATGGCATGTGTCTTATTTTGTCACAAATTCCATCTTCTATGATACTTGGTTTTGGGAAACCTTAACTTTTTGTGAGTGTACTGCTTTTTGACCCGTGACTGCTGATTTTGATTTGTTTTCTGCCACCATATTTTGTATTATGTCGTTAAAGATGGCTTTTGACTTGAAATATACATGTGCATATTTTTCCCTGTCATACCCAAGTTAGTTAATGTATTCTTTTGGTGTTCAAAATATGACGCCAAATCGTTTTAGTTGCAATAATTCTTTGCTTTTTGCACATTTTCACTGTGGTTGTTTTTCGTGAAATAGCAATGTTAATATAATTTGTGCTAAAATATGACAGATAGCTTGCTTTATTCATGATAAACACATTGTGGCATGTTAAACTTATGCTTGGTGCCTGCTTCTTTCATGCCTTGCTGTGTGCTGTTCGTGTGTAGAGTTAAATTCAAACGGAATGCCAAAGCTTTCTGAAGACGGTACGGAGAGTGAGTACTCCGGGTCCCCGGGCTCCAATGGCACTGCAAGGAAAAAAGGTATGGATAAGGCCTGACCCTCATCTCTATAATTCACCTAATATCTACTAGAATAAAACAATAACCAGTAATATGTACTTCTAGTAAGATTTGGGTGGTGAAGCTAAATTCAGATTACTATATTTGTAGATAGAATGAGGAATTGTATTACGTAACTTATATTTTTGGTAACCATAGCATATAAGGAGAACATACAAAAGAAATTCATATATATGTAATCAACATTCGTGTGAAAGTCGAACTTACAATCACAAATGTTACATTAATGTAGTCATACAGATGTCAGACATGTAGTTTTGATACAGACGTTACTACTGGTACACAGTTTAAAATGAGGTACTGCAGTTTCTGTCTGTCTTTCAACAATTTTAGCACACTTTAAATGGATTTTGCAAAGTTGACTGGAAACATCCTTAGCTTAGGTGGTAGGGATTCAAATGGGGGGAAAAGTGGTGTTTGGGGTAAATCAGCAACTTCTCCTCTGGAACTAAGTCTCAAGTGAAGGAGATTCAAAATTGAAAATGTTTATTCTAGTTGGATTGGTCAGGGGTCCAGCCCCACCCCAGGGGGCTTAATTCTTTGATCATAGCATGGAAATGGTTGAGATTCCCATCCTAAACCATATATACAAGAGCTGTGCAAGAGAAGATGGGTACAGGATTGGCCCCCGGGGTCTAGGGCTGTCCCTTGGAACCTAAATAGCGGGGTCAAAACTTTAAGACTGTCAAGATCCCCACCCTTTAACCATACAATGTGTATGTTCTTGCTGTGTATGAACAGACAAACAATCATGCTACCAGGATACGTCCTTGGATCTAGCCAAGTCCTAGAGATTTATTTTGCAATATTTCTTTCAATGAGAATTTTTTTTGCCCTGCATGATAACTTGAATATCTAGATATTAAAAGCAAAATATACACTTGGCTTCTTGTAAAATATGTATAATGAATCAAAGAAATATCTTAGAAATATCACCTACATTGTTCTTAATTGTATAATGATTATTGTTGGTTACCATCTGACCTGGAATACTTGTCATAGTTAAACACCAACCTCTTCCTGGTTATATGTTACACATTTGTTTGTATCTCCATTGTTGTCTGCTTGTAACAATGCTGTTTACATGTGTTATATTAATTATTGTCTGGATGAAGTGAGATGCACAGAGATGAAGGGGCCACCAGCCGAGTCATCTTTTTGACCCCATTTAACATCCACTAATTATAAGGGGCGGAATGGGTAAACGTTTCACCTGTCCCCCTGACTGCCTAGAAATCTAGATGATTTTTGACAGCAGGTGTTACTGAACTGGCACACTGGCTTATTGAGTTGTTTTCAGCAGTTTAGAGTCGAGATATCGGTTATTTGCACTCTTTGCTTAACAAAGAAAACCAATGTTTTCGGAAGCTCATAAAGAAGTTTTAAATTCCTGTTTGTGTTTATTATTCACACCAAACTGATCAATTTTATTCCGAATATTAGACTAAAAAGTTTTTATTTTGCTGGTGTATCTAAATTTTTTGGTAGCATATATATCACTTTTAGGCATTTTGTTATATTTAAGTTTCTGTATCAGTTGTGTAGTTTGAGTTGTTAGATTTCGAAGTGGATTTCAGTCATTCATATAGATAAAAGTACCAATATCAGCCCTATTTCTGGGATTGTATTGATATCTCGACTAAGATAGAAAGTCTACCTTTTAGTATTTTATATTTAGTCTCATTTTGGTGATAAAAACATTAATAAATATTGTTCTGAATGTCAGCCTTGTCACATGTGATTGTTTCAAGTCTCGACTCAAATGTATGCAATTACAAGCATTTGAGTGAAACTTTTATCCTCTAAATATGGTATAGCATTTTAATGTTTTGTTCTTAAACATGTACTAGTTATAATAACTGGGAACTGGGAACAAATATATGGCTTGGTGCCTGGTATAGATCCATGGAAGTGTTGTAAACTATTGTGTGTGCTCCCCTTCTCTGCCATGATAATGTACGCTGTATCTGCTGTAAGCCATCTTTCTTTCCTTTCCTTGCTTTGTCTGGTGCTCCTCTTGACACCGATACACTTATCCAGTACCTGTAAAATTGTAACATGTGTAATGTAAAACAGCTATGTACTAGAACACAGCACAACACCTCAAAGCTGGTCATGTGTTAAGGTTTCTTTCTCTGATTGCACTGCTACACATAACTGTGTTATCTATACACAATGCTTGATGGACTTGCATCAGAATCAGAATTATATCACATATTTGGCACAACCCATTGTTTTTTGTGGAAAACCCTCTCACCCCCACAAATTGATGTGGGTAGTGCCTAGAATATGCAAGGTCCGGTCCACTGTGGGGATGACAGGGTTACCTGATTGTGTCTCCTTCTCTTTACAGTGTTTTCCCCAGGTTCACATAGACGGCTGTAGACAGGTGGACGCCACTTAGCCACATTTGATTTCACATTTTTATAAGGGGAGGTGGGCTGTCATTTTAGACAGATAAAGCATACAAAGCCATTTAACTTATTCCATTTACAGATTTTCCCATGTTTTTGCTGGCTGTTTGTTTACATATTCTGGGGAAATCACTGCTCCTTTTGTGCACATTCCAATCAATACCTCACTTATGAATGGATTTTTTATGAAATGAATTGTGATAAATGTAAAAATGCTCAAAGTTTTATTGTCATGATTACGAGAAAATTTCAAAATTTGTGATATTTTTAGAGTAGACTGCTGCTTTTTTGCAGGATAATGGAAGTACTGCTGACATTTAATTACTCGTTGTGTCTTGAATTGAGACTGGACGATGTCAATATTTCATCGTAGTAATCCATTCATTGCTTACATGTTATAACATGCGTGACTGATGCTTGTGTTGTTGAAGGGTTTAATCTATTTACACCTTGTCTTTGCTATAGTAATTTGTGTATCTGGTGACGGACTTTCAGTTACTGGTGTGAAGTCACGCATGCTGACTGGTATCCCAGGTTCTCCTGCATGTAACCCTGCTACAGCTTCTCACAGCGTACAGACCAATAATGCTTCCACTAGTTCTCTGCATGCTTTGCTTGTTGAGGATGCAAACTTCCATGAGCTCTGCCTCTCGGATGGGTTGGATGATAGTGCTAATGCTCAAGTTGATAAGTTAAATGGCAGTAAGATTATTTGTGATTCAAAAAACAAAAAATGTAGTAGTCATGGATTTGTCATTGTCAAAAAGACACAATCAAATCAAAAGAAAAGTAAACTCTTTAAATCGGAACAAAATGAGAAGCGAACTTGTGGCGGTAGAGTAGCTACAAGTAGATCTAGTCTGGCTGAGAAATTGGCCGTTGGTAAACAAACAAGGCTTCACCAGACAGACGCTCCTGACAACAAACATCCGTCCAAATCTGTCAGACACTTGAGATCTTGTGACTCTGTCGGACGAGCCAAATGTTGTTTAGAGCCTAAAGCCTCTTGTGCTACTGGTTGCTCAGGAAAGCTGGTCTGCAGGATTGATAGTAAAGGTCCGGGAGAGCGTATCACTGGCATAAAGAAACAGATAGTAGGTAGATATGAACAATGCTGTTTTGGAAATGTTCTTGTTATGATCTTGTTGGCTTTTCAGTATGGTTTGTGGTGTATGTTTTTGTTGACAGTTTTCTACTGTTTCGTTAGTTTGAAGGTTGGCTATGTTTTGAGTTGTGTTTGTTACATTACTTGAAGTTTTACTATGACAATACATGTATATGTCTTTTGACACCTGTATCCAACAACTTAACATGTTCAAGAGTAAGGCTGATAAAGATATCAATTTCAGATTGGAAGTTTGCAGATGAAAGTTGACACCAATAATGTATGAAATAGTTAAGTATCATTAATAGAGTTAGTGAAAGTATACTTAATTCTCAATGTGAAATTAAACATCCTTTTTACTTGTGTGAAAGACATTAAATAAAGTGGCTAGATGAAAAAAAAAATTGATGAATAACGATCTTGATCTGGAATAAAATGTTATTTTCCTTCAGCACGAGCTCACCGCAGTACGAGTGTGGACTCCGATGATTTGATCCCTTTAGAACCGTTGGACCTTGTGTGGGCCAAATGTAGAGGCTACCCTTGGTATCCTGCACTGGTAGGTGGTTTTATCCTTTGTGTAGTCATACCAGCTGTAAATGAAAAATTCAATGGGTTCCTGATAAACATAAAAAGCTACATTTCTTCATCAGGTTTTTATGTCGAATACATGCATCAACCAGAGTATTTGTGTTTTCTGATAATTTGTTTTTCTTTTCAAAGATCATCAATCCAAAAATGCCGAAGACTGGGTATTTTCACAACGGTGTTCCCATCCCTGTACCTCCTGAGGATGTTCTGCTCCTGCAGCGCAAATATGACGAGCCGGTGTATCTCATTCTGTTCTTTGATACCAAGCGCACATGGTCAGTTTTGATGCTAATTCTCATAAAAACTTCCAAAAAATGCCAAAAAAGTAACTTTAGGTTGTTTGCTATGTTTTACAGTGTAATTGTGACGTGTGTATGAGTTGAATATATGGGATGTCATGCCATTTTATCCAGGTTTTAATATTGTAGTGAGATCGAACTTTATAAGAGTCCTTGTGGCCTGATATGACCTTACCTTTTGCAAAAAAATAATCAAATTTATCCCTGTCTGTTAATGAATACAAGCGATACTTTTTAAGAAGCAGTCATCTTATAACTTTAACATGTCTGAATGTTGTCAAAGAATGCGTGCATGTTTTAACCAAGTGTGAAGTTGTATAAAATATATTTGGTGTGTTTTGTAGAATGTCTTTTTGAAAAGGAGACACATGTCACAATAATTGGAATTATTTTAAGAACAGTTTAATTCTGTAGTTGATCTTCTAAATCGTTTTTAAATCTAGTTGCTTAAAAATGTATAGTTGCATTTTAACCTGTACAGATAACAGATACTATATTTGAATTTCCTTTAAGAAAGTGTCGTGTAAAGCAAACACTAGTATATGATTTTGATTTAACAGAATATTTTGTAATCCTTTGTATTTGGTTTTAGGCAGTGGCTTCCACGCAACAAGTTGGAACCTCTAGGAGTAGATTCTGGCCTTGACAAAGCCAAACTGCTGGAAAACAGGAAGCCCAATGTGCGCAAGGCTGTACAGAAGGCCTATGAGAAGGCCATCCTCCATCGGTGCAGTGTGACGGGCGAACCCAACCCACTCTCTGGAGACTCGGACAATGAGGAAATCGCAGAGCTTGCTGAATAGTGCAAACACCAGCTGTCAGAAATTGTTATATTTTTTTATATTCATTCTTAATAGACTGAAAGGATAAAGTCTTCTTGTGTTAATATCTATTACAGGGAATACAAGTCCTGGTAGAAGACTGCTGTTCATCTGATTTAAAGAACAAAGTTATTTTGCCGATAGAAAATGAATCCTTAACTGTGCTATGTGTCCATCATTTACACTTGATGTAGAATTATTCCTATGTGATTTGTGGTAATGAAATGACTGTTAGATTGGAGGTTTATGGCGATGTGAGATTTATGGTGATGTTCATCCTCGATATCCAGGGGTTACGCTTACTTTCGCTCTCTTTGACCGTAGGTGATCGTAACCCCTGGAAATCAAGGATGGGTGGTGTTAGATGTTGGATGAAAGTTATAGTGTGATGTGAATGTGAAATAAAAGGTTTATATGTTGGTGAGTGTGTTTGATGTAAGGTTGTCCATTTTTTAACCAATCAAACTTTTGATTGGTAATATAAATACCCTTCTGTTGGGTTCATAACTAACTCAGCTATGTTTTAGTTGATGGTGAATCTGGTCCAAGTTACTTTTTCAATTAATTTTGTATTTCTGGAATGTAGTTTTGTGTTGGTGATTTCTATGTTTCTATGTATAACTCAGTGCCAGGTGAACTGTAGTGTGGGACCTCTGTGATAAAGAAAAACTTGTAAATCCTCTCACGTCGTGTTGTTGTTGGGTGACAGATAGATCTAATAGCTACATTGTATCTTTATTGAGCATAAATTATTAAGATTTATTTTATGTTACATTGTATTGCAGGGTCTGAAAGTATATTTCAGATAACTGCATCGAAGTTCAGTTTGATTTGTGATAAAATGATGTATTTATTTTGCAATCAGTTGAGAGTGATATAATGAGAGTTCATGTAGAAAATTATCTTTAAAACAAAAATGTCTGTATTTTCTAGTTAATTTAAAATTATATAATGGCCTACAATACAGAAATTCTAGCTGCTGGTATCCAAAAGCTTAAATAATACGGTTAACTGAATAGAAAGAGTATTATAATATAATGAACTCGAGAGCAGATTTCAATATACCAACGTAGTATTTGTAATCAGTCCAATGGCAGGCTAATGATAGTTAATCTTGTTCCCACAACCATAAAGACATTTTCAGAGCTGAATATTCACACACACCTGCAATAAAAGCAGAATGTGAAAAAACCAGTAATTGAAGGCAATTTTTGAGGTATTATTTTCTCTACATAATTAAAATGAAATGATTTTTTTTCCCCTGCAAATTGACAGCAAATGTTGTCAGTTTGGCAAAACATAAGGTACTGTTTTGTATTGCTGTATACGTCACAAACTGGTAGTTGTATAATTTTATATGAGAAGGAATGACATTTTTTCAAAATCTGGCATGAAGCCTTGTTCATATGTAATTAAAGAAAGTACCATTTGTTGTCTCGAGGTTGCTTGTTGTTGGACTTTTCTGGTGTCTTGAATCACTCACAACATCAGGTATCTGTTGTTCAACAAGTCAACATCACAGGTACTGTGAAAGAAATAGATTAATGTATCCAGATTTTTATTATAGATATTTTGATAAATGAAGTTAATTTCTGAGTTTGATTAATACCAATTTTAAAACTTGAATTAAATTCGGTTTACCAATGAGTTACAGATTACCAATGAGTTACAGATTACCAATGAGTTACAGATTAAGTCTTGGAGGTGAAATCTTACAAAGGTTTCACTGTCAGTTAAATAGGTGTTCAATAACATTTGTTAGTTTTATATGGCGCCAGTGAAGCCATGTTTTTATAAGGGTATAGGGGAGAATTTGCCTGTGTTGTATCTAGTCTTGTTAAAAGTGAACTCTAGCGGTGTTCCATTGTGTCCTTATAACAGTGTTAAAATGTCGTCATTCATCTGGGTGGTTGTTTGTTTGTTATATTGTGAAAAAGTACTTTACTTAGAAAGTTTCATCTGTTGTGTTCTATTAAACATCATCTGTTTGTTAGCTAAAGTAATATATATATTGATGTACAAGTCCAATAGTTGTCCTTCAAATGTGGCGCAAAAATGTTAAGTATTAGATCCCATCGTTGTCATATAAATACATCTGTATATGGACCATTCATTAGTCATTCGTTGTGAAGAGAAAGTGATGCAGTTTTATGTATAAAACCATATGATTCCTAGTTAGAACTGATCAAAGCCCTTTGTACAACTGTTAACATACTCTGTATAAATACAGTTTGTAAACTCACCACATTTTATTTGTACATAAAAGTATTGTATCAAATATTGAGAAAATTAATAAATACTGTATTATTATTATTATGCGTTTTCCTGTTTTCTGTAGGAGCTGTCATCATTTGACTGATGTATTTCTGCAGTAACAGTTGCAGTGAAACATAAGCAACACGATGCTATTTTAACATGACAACTTGTTAAGTCGTTGTCTTTCATCATCACATTGGAACTCACCTAGCCTACCAACTTGACAAACCCATTTATTTAACACCGGCGTCCACAATGTTACAAACAAGGCAATATAATGTTATCTAGATTACAACGGACCTTGACATACATTTATGTAAAGGATATAAGCTGTACATGGATGCTGATTAAAGATGCCTCATACTGAATATAACCCACTTTTGTGGCTTGATTCTTGGACAAAGCTTTCGACTTTGAAGTGAAGCTTTTACCGACATCTGTCTTGTGCAACATGATTTTAATTACATTTTGGATATAAAATATCAAGTCACTGAGAAACAAAATATACATTAGCGAAGTGCCCGTGCTTCGATAGACGGGAACAAAGTAACAAAGTAAGCGACTTTGTTCCTGACCCTTGATGTCCATGGCAACTAAAGTCCGACCCCGGTATCATGAACGCTTAGGATTGATTTAGACTGTAAGTTGGGGAAGCCTCGTGTAACGTGCTTTGTATGTTAATTTGTGGGGTTTGCATCCTCGCATAGATCAGGTCTTTAAGTTCAGGAATCTCATCAACATTAAAGAAAATGATAATTCGAAGAGCTCCTCAATTTAATCATACGTGAAATCGAGGATAAGTTTCACCGAATTATTGTACAGCAGATACGTTATCTGTAGCGCAAAGTCAGGGTTGACGTAGTGAAAGGACCTTGGTGTGAGACATCGACTCGCATGACACTGACTGGCCGTCAAACCGGGCCACATTTCTGGCCAGAGGACAACTGAGGGGTGAACATGGACCCCGAGATTTCGGCGAGTGGGACACTCAGCGAGGAGGAAACGATAGGTGCTACGGGCAGGTACATCAAACTCTTGTAAATTAATAATTATCTGTGTTACTAACTATACTATCTTGAAACTTTGCTAGACTGTTTCAACTATATTAAAAAATAATTAAAAGTGTTGAAAAGGAGCTATTTAGGTTTTGGGATACCACTGATCCGTCGATGGCGGATGGAAAAGCCGTCCTTGCCACGGATATATATATCACAATTCCAATATCAATGGCTTCCCAGCACGTGTCACATTCCGGCAACATTCCACCCAAACCACAAACGTTATTCATCTTCATTTCCCACCAAAAAGAACTCATTCTTTATCACTCAAAGTTAAAGCACAGGAATAGAAAAACGCCAAAATATGCCAAAATTTATCCGCCCAATTTTGTACCAAAACTGCTAAAATTTAGGCGACACCACAATATTCCCAAGCACATTATCATAAGAAGCAGGTCACAGCGATCACTCCAGTATCAACATTTAACCAAGCTGATGTCGAATTTTGTTAAATTTTGATCTAAAAAACGCTGTATGTATGGAGGCACGGTAGTCTAGTGGTAAGACGCTGGGCTCGTGACCTAAGAGTTGCGGGTTCGAGTCACGCCATGGCACTGTGTTGTATCTTTGAGCAAGATACTTTACTCCGCTTGTTCCAGTCTACTCAGCTGTAAATGAGTATATGGTTGGGCAGTGCTTGAATTGAAAAATGCTAGCTGTGAGCGCCGAAATGGCAGCACCGGCTGTATGCTCCCCAGGGAGTTGAGAGAAAAAAAGTGGCTGCCTGGTTGCAAAGGCCCTATAACCATGGATAATAATTTGTGAACCCTTTTGAGACGACCTATGAACTAGGTTGTGATAAAGCGGTATATAAGAACCTCAAATTATTATTATTACTATTCACTTATATCTGTACATGCATAGTAAGACATTATAATTTATCTACCTCATCATCAGTAATCAATCTACAATTTATTTCATGGGTCCTTTTCAACTGTATTGCTAAATACAATGGCCGTGTAATGTTAAATACAAGTATTTCTAGAAATTCTATGAGTATAGGACTCATACTTGCCAACACTCCCTATTTTGGAGGGAGACTAGAATTTTTTGGACCCAAAAAGTGAGCAGTGAATTTCTTAAAATATTCTTTTTTTCCTAAGATCTGATGATTTCACCTGAAAGAACAGCCCAAACGATGCCATTTAAAAGTGATACTTTTTTCCCTAGGGAGTACAATTTATGCTTTTAATTCTGAGCACGTGTAATCCAACCCCCCCACCCTGGGGGAATTTCAAAAAGTTGGCAAGTATGACCTGGACTTTAATTTATCACTGCACATTTACAAAATAGTAAATGACAGGTGGCCACCGACCACCTTTATCTATTAGATAGTTAATTAAGTTCACCTCACAGAGGGGTAAATGTCAACATTCAAGGGAATTCAAATGCAAAGGGGTTAATTGGTTGAGTTTATACATGCAGACATATCTTGAGCAAGCATGTTGTTAGGCAAATCCATGTCTTTGATACCAGGACCGTAGACATATAATTAATTGCAACAAGAAAATAAAGCAAAGCTGCTAGACACCAAACCTTTTTATCAAAAAGGACTTACTGGCAGTCCAACAACCACGAGGGAACGGATCCTGCATACTTGAAACTATCTAATTATAATTATACAAATTGTTAATGGCATTAATTTTGTCGTTCAGAATATTCCGTTCATGCTCAATATCCTTTCATTTTGCACTATTATATATAATTATCGCTTAATAGTTATCCCACAGCACGCAAATGTACAGTTTTAACCGCCTAAATGTCAATGATTCAGTAATAACATCATCTTCTGAGAGAGAGAAGCCGGGACATAAGATGATTTACATAAAATATCATTTATACCTTTTGTCAAAATCGCAGCAATTTTTGCAAATATTTCTTTTGACAATGTACCTATTTTGGATAAAATATCAACCGTCTTCTAGGTTAAAGCGTCAATTTGGTTGTTATCACATATTCATTTTATACAAGTGAAATAAATATATAGTATTGAACTGGAAATTTTCTATTTCTTACATTTTGTCACATACGTTACGCGACGCAAATATTGCTTCATCAGAAAAGTGCGGGAATGTGTTGCGTAGTTTTTGACGCCAAGTTGTAATGACGTCACGCTTAACAACAATAAAGAGCGCCATTTTGAATGGGTTTTCACTGTTATTTTGCTGTTTGCTTGTATTATCTGGCAAGATTTCCAGACAAAATTGATATTAATTGTGTAGTTATGTAAAACAATTATGTATGCTGCCAAGGTATAGACAACACCACCACTTATTCTGCCGTCACTTCATCTAAACTCGAAACTGAAAATCTACGCTGAGAATATAATGTACCGTTCAGATTGGACAATACTAAGAGTGACATTTTAACTTGTGAAGATATTATGTTCCGTTTATTTTCACTGCATTAAAGATATGTGTTTATCAAATGTAAAATTCATGATATTCACTAGTAAACTGTAATATTAAAAATACCGATTCTGTAGGCTTTACCATCAAACAAATTATTGTAGACAGTTTGCGGCCTCAATTTCCCAGAAGGCTTTCACGCATGGGGAAGCAACGGAAGATCACAAAGTGTTTACAGATCAAACCCTGGCGCGCTTGGGGGTTTGAAAAAAAAATGCAAATATATCTTATATATTGTGATAGATTTGTTGACTTGTTATAACTTGTTGTAACATTTTAGTCAAACCAAATAAAATTGAATTGTATATATATATCATCACTATAAGGTTCGGAGGGTAGATTGAGGTGGGGGGTTGAAGTAGAAAATGTGAGCAGAATTCTAGTGTATTTGAACGAGATTAGTGAAGTGGTACTCGACCACATCAGACAAATATTGTCTTGTCTTTCAGATCTAATTCAACAGCAATCAAAATAATCATTAAAGCTATTTAAATTGAAAGAGAATTAGGTGAACTCAGAGTGGAACAGGCTTACAACACGGAGTTCTACTGAGACAGATTGAAAGATGAGTTATAAATTTGTGTGGTCTGTTGTCAGCCTGTCAGCTGACAATTGTGTAGTGAAAGTTTTAAGATCTACATTAAAATGCTTACATCTTTTGTGCCGAAACCTGAACTTAATCCAATTAAAACAAAACCTATCACGTAAAATATGCCTATATGAAATGAAATCTCCATTGTGCAGAAGGGTTCTCTATTTCTTTAGCAGTTTAGGACGCGGGCTTCCTCTCCATTCAGTCACATGAAAAACGTAAACACTACAGAAAAGACTTCCCAGAAGGGAGCTAACTCTTACCTATTTGATAAGTAGAGGTAGAATGCCACTAATAATTTACAATGTGCAAATATCTTTATTTACCGTATAATTCGCATTTTTAACTATCGATTTTCATGTTAGTTTAAAGATTATATCAGACATCTGTGGCAAGTCGTTTTAACATTTAATACTATTTCAACTTAAGGTATTTTTTTCACTAAAGTGAAATTCTTTTTACCTTAAGTGAATTTATTTATATTATGCACATAATGCAAATTAAAGTTGATTAACATTAAGGTAAACAGAATTTCTGCTTAGACATAATGCAAAATCTTGTAAAATTAAGTAAAATTCTTTTAAACTTAAGGTAAATAAAACAGTTGAAATATTGTATAGAATCCTTTACCCCTATCGAATGAATGGGAAGTACCAATTCCCACAGCCTCTTTTTTTTAAACTAGAAAGAATGAGAAAAAAAACTATGATTGGATATTATTGGATGATAACAGTAGCGTTCTTGAAAACAATCCAAAGAATAGGAAATAATTGAAAAAGACATAATGAAAATAACACAAGTGAAAAAACACATAATGCAAAAAAAGTTTTTTTCACTTAAGTAGAAAAACACATAAAGCAAATAATCTTTTCCACTGAAGAGAAAAACACATATTGCATTTTTTTCGACATTCCAGGCGAAAAAGAACATAATACAGAAAAAAACACATAAGTGAACTGGAAAAGTTTTATATGCACTGCTCAGCCATCACTTTAACTTAAAAATAACGGCTTTGAGTGGTTGAAAAGTACACACACACT